>CM066315.1:131776109-131809928 GCA_033807775.1 Saussurea involucrata | reverse complement strand
TCGAAGAACCTTTATAGGCTTGGAAAACTGGGTTAGAATCATACGGGCGAAGGTAATATAAATTTTAGGTAGCTCTGAGCGGTTTTTCATGAGATAAATCCATGTAAAACGTGTGTGATCATCAATAAAAATGACAAAATATCGAGCACCTCCCATAGATGGGTGTGGTGCTGGTCCCATACATCAGAATGAATAAGATCAAATGGAGAAGCAGATTTAAATTCATTAATTTGGAAAGGTAAAGCATGATGTTTGCCAAGTTGACAAGATAAACAAGAAACATTTTCAGAGGAAGTGTTTCCTAACAAACCTGAACTAGCTAACACTTTTATTCTAGCTAATGATAAATGGCCTAGACGCACATGCCATAGTTCAAATGAAGGAGTACTGGAAACTGAAGCAGCAAAATTTGATGAAGGTAAGGGAAGACGGAGGTAGACCACATCAACCATCCGACCAACTTTACGTCCTACTCTAAGGATCTGCTTGGTCTTTGGATCCTGCACAACAAACCAGAAGGGTGAAATAAAACGATTAGACCGTCTTCCAAAAGCTGAGTGATTGAAATCAGGCTCAAAGATAAGTTAGTTATATGCAGCACATCAGGTAATTGAATGTTGGGGGTAGATACAGTCCCACTGAAGGATACAGGTAAACGAGTATCATCAGCAGTACGGACTGACAAAAAATGCTGGAAGTTTGTTTAGAGACAAACCTGTCAACCTTAGGTGTCATGTGGTTACAACATCCAGAGTCAAATAGCCAAGGATTACCTTATGCAGAGGTATTGCATTGAGAATTCATACCCATAGAACCTGTCATGAGTTACTCTATGAGCTCTTGATTTCGGCGCATGAGTTCCATAAGGTCAGGCGTTGAGTTGTTGCTATGCTGTGCCGGAACTGCTAGCGATGGGGAATCTTGAGTGATTGAGCCAGCAACTGATTGAGTTCGGGACTGTTTCCTTTGGTTACCCAAGTTCCTTGGATGTTTTGGACAATCAGACCCATAGCGACATTTTCGATCTGGGCAGTTGAGAAGAAGATGAGAAGTAGAATGACAAAATGTGCATTCACTGTTGTTCCCCTTGCCCGCAGATTTAGACTGGTCATTGGTGCCCCATTTAACTTTTGATTTTCCTAAGTTGGAAGTGTAGAGCACAACATCTGATGGCAGTGGAAAACGTTGTTGAAGACGAGTTTCCTCACTCAGCAGTTCAGTGATAGCCTCTTCAAGAGTAAGTAATGGGTGACTGTGTAGAAGTGAGGCTCGAATGTTCTCAAAGCGATCAGTGAGACCCATTAGAATAGTTACCAAATGCAATTGGCTAAAATAAGCAGTGAACTTCTGAGCTGTTTCATCAAAGATTTGAGGTGCACCCAAGTTCCGATGATCTCTAAGAGCTTGCATCTCAGAGATATAGGAGTTGATAGACTGATCAGGCAGCTGTGTTTTGTTCTGAAAGGTAGTCCACAACTGATATTGACGGGATAGGCCTGTAGAAGTGTACCTGTTTGCAAGAAAATTCCACAGGCCTTTTGCTGTGGTATAGCCGAGGAATTGTTGATTGATCTCAGTAGTTGTAGAAGCATTTATGAATCCGAGGATGCGAGCATTCGCGATATCCCAATCATTCATACGTTTTGCAAAGTCGACTGCACTTTCCTTTTCTTCTTGAACAGGAATGGTAGACGTACCAGTGACATAGGTATAAAGTCCATGAGACATGAGGAGAATGGACATGTGATGATGCCACGGAACGTAGTTGTTCCCATTGAGAACAACTGAGATGGGATTGGAGTGACTGGAATTGAGAGCCATTTGAACAAGTAGACAAAACAGAAAATAAACAGGTTCTGGAAGTGGTTAATTGTGAGTTCCAGAATTTGTTAACAAACCCTTTTTGAAGGTACTGGAATGTGAGTTCCGAAATTGGCTAAGACAGGTACCGGAATTTGATGTTCCGAAATAAGTAGTGTAAGCAGTTCCGAAAGTTTAGAAAACTGTTCTGGAAGTTTAAGGAGAAGAGTTCCGGAATTTGTTGGGTGAAGCAGTTCCTGAGTGTGAGAGCAGTACCGGAAGAAGCTGTACCAGAAGAAGGTTACTGTTCCGAAAGTTGTGTGTGTTCCGTAACTGAGATTGAACAAAAGAGAGCAGGTTCAGAGTTGTGACTGTTCTGGAGTTGAAAACTGTTCCGGAGTGGAACTGTTCCGGAATGAAGCTGTTCCGGAGTGAAACCTGTTCCGGAGTTGGAGCAGTTCTTGAGTTGGAGCTGTTCTAGGGTTTCGACGAACACGAACAAAAAACAGGGAACGCGGATAGAAATCTAAACAATGAAGACAAAGCAAAGCGAGTAATCAGAAGGATAGATGTAACATACCTATAGCTCTGATACCATGTGAGAATAGATGTAGGAATCAATCAATGAACAAACGAGAGAGAGAGATGTGGCTGAACTGCAGCAGCTTTTCATATATTGAACGAGAGGTTACAAAGACTGATCAACCTAATAATAAACCCTATGAGATCTATATATACTCTATATACACTCAGTAAGATACATGTAATTACATAATGGACCATGAACTATACATATTGACAATAATATTCTAACAGGTTCTATGTCATAAAAAATTCTAAAATTATTGTTGATAAATGCAGCATGGGATTGATGCATTGCCAGGCATGAACGTTTTATCTGTATGTGTATGTTTGGAGACTGTATGTGAACATATATTCTCATACTTGTATTCAATGTTGGATTGGTTGTTGATTTAAAAATTTCTACCATTTTGCAATAAAATATGAACTTTCTAGCAATTTATTTTTTGTAGAGTAAACTACAAATTTCGTCCCTGGTCTTTACCAATTTATTTGAATGTAGTCCCTATAATTCAATAACTACAATTATAATCACTGGTCTTTGAAAATCGGTTTGAAAGTGGTCCCTCATCGTTAATTCCGTTAAAAAACTCAATTAAATGAAGGGTACTTTTGTCTTTTTACACCTTTTTTATCTTTTCCTATTAAAAAATAAAATAAAATAAAATATTTTATATTATATATATATATATATATATATATATATATATATATATATATATATATATAAATATACACCGTGCCCCATTAGAACACCGCCACAATCACCACCATCATCACCGGTGGTCTCCTCCACCACCATAACCGGTAGTCTTATCCGGTGGTCTTATCCACCACCATAACCACCGCCACAATCACCACCATCATCACCGGTGGTCTTCTCCACCACCATCACCACCATAACCGGTGGTTTTCTCCAGTGGTCTTCTCCACAACCGCCACCGCCATAACCACCGCCACAATCACCGCCCAACACCACCAATTTCCTCCATTTCGGTACCATTAAGCAAAACCCACCTCTAAATCATCCAAGAATGAGTCTTGCAAATTCCACAACATTGTTCTATTGAGCACCCATTAGAACTCGATCTTTCTCTTTGATCTCTGCTGGAAGACGAGATATACGTGGATAGAATTGAATGGGAGCAAGTAGAGAGAATTCTGAATGGGGAGGGTATGGTGGGTGTGGCGGTCGAGTTTTTCAGAGAAAATGGATTCAAATTGTTCGGTTCAGAACATATTTTATCTATTCAGAACATATTTTAGTGTAATTGCAAACCAACATTGTTCTCTCTATCGATTCATAATAGATTCCAGATCTATTCTTCGGTTGATTTTGGTCCTGGTGGTGTCTGCAGGTTTGTTGGTCACAGTGGTGGGTGGGGGTGTCAACGAGGAAGGAGGAGGGGGAGGGGCAGAGGTTGGAGGTGGTGGTCGGAGATGGCGACTGAATCGCCGGAGATGGCGACCGAAATTGTCGGATGTGGTATAAATTAGAGTAAATTACAATTTGGTCCCTCTCATTTAAATTAGAGTAAATTTTAATTTGGCCCCTCTTATTTTAATAAAACTGTAGAACTTGTTCTTGTAAAAAACGAAAATACCCCTCACTTAACTGACTTTTTATTAACGGAGTTAACGATAAGGGACCACTTTCAAAGAGATTTTCAAAGACCAGTGACTATAATTGTAGTTATTGAAGTATATGGACTACTTTCAAAGAAATTGGTAAAGACTAGAGACAAAATTTGTACTTTACTCTTTTTTGTATCTAGAGGCAAATAAATACAAGAGCACAAACAAGTAAGGAGCTATTTATTTGTATATCAAGCTAGTTACTCACTGATTATAGCAGCTATGAGCTTTCACTTATGTGCTTCATATTCTTGTTTTTTCTATCTTCTATTTTATAATAAAGTCTGTGGACACTTATTGAGATCTAGACATTAAGTGTGAAGAGAAACTGCAATTCAGCGATTCTGAAGGTAGATATGAAGCTTCTGGTTTTGGGTGTCTATTCTTCCATGAGTATAAATGTTAATCGAGAATAAAGGCTACATTTTTATCATGGACGAAATTTTAGATAAGCTTCTTGTTCCTTCTTGATAGTGGCAGGGAACATCTTGAAAGAGAAGAAAAAATTTCTTATAACATGCGAAAAAACGATGTGATTTTTTATCCCATATCTTGATGGTACATTTTCTTAAGGTAAAACTCTCCCTTTGGGGTTATGTTTATCTCTAGTCCCGAATCTTCATTAACTAGGTAGTGCATTAGTCCTTGAATTGCATTTGACATCTAAATTTGTTTGAATATCTTCCTTATGGGTTTTTCAACAAACAAATAAGTTGTTAAAGAAGCCTGCAGATTGTTATCTAACTTGTAATTTCTGCTAATAAACCATCTTAATCTAACGATTTGGATCATCTGTTTTGTTTTTGCACTGGCATCATCTCTGAAAAAGCCGTATTTGGACCTCAGGTGGATGAGTACTGGAAGAAACAGCTACCAAATACAGCGACACACGCTAATCATCTTAACACAATACACAAAGTTACCTGATGCTTCAACAACTCCAAGAAAATTACAATAAGTACCGAGCAGAAAGGAAAACGTCTCGGCGATCTCTCAAGTGGCTCCATAGACCGTCAACAACTCCAAGAGAATTACAATAATTACCGGTCTTTTATTCTCCGGCCTATACAAAAGATTCTTGATGTCAGATGCGGCGTTGGAGGTCCGATGCGTGCCATTGCCGCCCATTCAGGTTGTAATTTACAATCAATGATTATCAAGTTAGCTGAGCAAAGGCTTATAACAAGAAATTCGGACTTGAAAAACAATGTGAAGTGATATGCGGGAACTTACTTAAAATGCGTTTCGAGAACGAGAGTTTCAATGGCGCATACTCGATGGACTCGACTTGCCATGCACCAAAGTTGGAGGATGTTTACAGCGAGATTTTTAGGTTTTGAAACCGGGATGAATGTATGTTTCTTACGAATGGGTGACTATTGAATTATACAAAGATAAAGATCCAGAACATGTTGAAATTATTGATGAGATCGAGAGAACTAATGCGTTTACAGGGCTGAAAAGTTATTCATAGATAGCTGAGCCAGTTAAGAAGGTCGGGTTTGAGGTGGTGAATGAGAAGGATTTGGCAAAGCCACCCATGAACCCGTGGTGGTTATTATTGAAGATAGGAAGAATCGAATATTGGAGTTATTATTTATTGGTGATGGTGTTGGCTAAGGTAGGGATTGTCCCGAGAGGGACCATCGATGTTACGAAATGCTTCTAATGATGAGGGATTATCTGTATCAGGGCGGTGAAGCTGACATTTTCAGTCTGATGCATATGATCCTCTGTAGAAAACCCAAACAACAACAACCAGCACGTTGATGGTCGATGGAAATCCGCAACCATATATGTGTATGAAAATTTTTAATTATAGTCATGTCTTCTTGGACTATTTTGGTTATAATTTCAGTTGTACGTTTGGCTTGTAATAAACAACGGAGGCAGTAGGGTCCGGTTGCCCCCCCCCCCCCCTCCCAAAAAACCAATGTTGAAATCATTTGAACCCTTATTGTTCTTATTCCTTGTTGGTCCCGAAGGGATTATACAAGTACAATAGTTTGTAGCATGGGGGGGGTGAATACAAACATAAATTTTAGTTTTCTAAATTATTTATTGATAAATCAAACACAATTTACAGTTTGTTGCGGAATAATATTAAGTAAACCTAATCTAAACAAACTTGAGAATTACAAAGTGTTCTTGCACTAAGAAGATGGAAAGAAAGGGATATGTAGAAAAACAAAGGTTTTCTACGCGCTAAGTAGGTCAGGGAGAGATCCTTCAAAATGAAGGGGTATTGCTTCTATTTATACCCCATGCATTAAATGCATGGCAGGAGTACTTTACACGTGTCAGCATCTGGTTGGGCGCATGCTTCTGACTTTTAGAAAAACATGTTTTGGGCCGCATGGTGAACAGTGTAGATGTCAGAGTGATTGTACGATTATGGAAAAAGCAAACTTCTTATGTACCTTCGTACTTTTGTGCAAGGAGGTAAGACAAACAATTCTTGAAGCACAAGCTTCATGATCAGCGATCACTGATAAGGTCTTCCATCAGCGAGACCTGATGTAAGTCAGCTATCGCTGAAGCTTTCTTCTTGAATTGTCGCACGTGTAGACTTGTCTTGGTTTCACTGATGTCCGCATCAGATCATGTGTAGATCTGTCACTTGTTCATTAGCGTTGTGTTCGATGTCAGCAGTGAACTCTTATGTCGCGAAAATTGTCTTCAGGTATTACAATTAACAGTATTACATTAGATATCATTAGTGATACTGAACAAGCTCAGTATGCAATCGCTGATGGTGAAACACTAATACATATGTTATCGCTGATGGGGAAACATTAATACATACAGATGTTAATTGCAATTTTCACTAAGTATTCTAAGGGTCGTCATCAAATCACTGAGAGAGTTTGGATCAACAATCTCCCCCTATTTGACGATGACAAAGCAACATAAGAAAATTTCTAAGTATTAAAACATAAGGATAAAGAGGACTCATAGCTGCGTGTCCCATTTACTGTTTTAAGGGATCTTTTCTAGTACTGATGGAGTAAATTACTTTCACTGAAAACTTTAATTAAATCGTAATAGGTTTACAAAGAGAAGTTGAAAGTTTACAAGTACAAGTGAAAGAATTATACAAGTACTAAAAGTAATATTGATAAATTACAAAAGCTACAAGAAGATAATCTATCAGCTATTGTGGTTCATCCTTGAAGAGCATTTCGTCGTATGAGTCTCCTTCAGTGATCATCTAGTCAGGTACCTTTTCTCCCTGTTGTTTTCTGAGCTTTGCTTCTTTGAGGACATGGGCTTTGAGAAAGATACCTGGTCTTGACAAATTACACCAATGGACAAGATCTCTGAGTTGTTCAATTGGGCAGATGGAAATCTTTGAATTTCTTTGAAAGTGCAGGATGCCATTTCAATCAGGAAAGATGATTCCATAAAGGTCACCTATCACTTGACCATGTTTGAAGGGACCTTCTGGTGGCAGTGATAGGTCGAGAGTTGATAGGTCAGGTGCTGGTCCAAGTACTGCTTCTCTTTAGAATTCAATACTTGTTTCGTTTTGATGAGTAGGTTCATCAGAGGTCGATGCTCGCTTTGGTTTTCATTTCACTGGTCTTTGGTTCTGAATAAGAGCAGGAGGAGGAGGTAATTCCATTCTCGTTGTGACCTTGTTAATAAGTAAGTTTAAGAACTTCTCCACATGGGATTTGTACTTGGACTTAGACTTTTGTGTTGCGTTTCTGATCTCTAGCCACTCATCAAATCCGAAGAGCTCCAGCTTAGACATATACATTGTTTGCGATGAGTCATTCTCTCGGATAACTTGGATTGTCTCCAACACTATTTTCTTTTTGCTCGAACCTGTTACATTTACAGCAGTGATTCTGCTTGGATGGTATCTGTGATCGATCTTCTCTCTGCACCAATCTAACTGGGAGTCTCTGATAGCTCTTTCTTTTTGGGCTTCCTTCTCAACTTCTTTCAGTATTTGTTCTTGGACTCTGATTGGATTCTTTTTCAGCTTCTTATCAGAGACTGAGTTTTGTGCTACCTTAAGGGCAAGTTTAGCATCCTTTTGGTAGGTAGCATACAATTCCTCAGCTCTGATAGATTCTTCACGTTCCTCTAGGGTCAGAAATCCAAGGTCGTCAGTGGTAGCACGTTGTTGAGAAGGGATCTTGAGTTGCTGGCTCTCTAGATGATGAAGGATTGATGGTCTTCTTCTTTGTAGGTCATCCTCAGATCTTTGGATTCGTTGTGAGGGTCTGTTTGGATCACTCAGCAATTCTTGTTCTTCTTGTTGTTCATCAGTTTCCAAGACAGAAACTGGGATTATTTCATTAGCAGTAGTTGTTGGGATTATCTGTTGCTGATCTTCAGCTCGTCCCTCAAGCAAGGGAGAGAACTAGCTGCGAAGATTGCTCCCCCTCAGATGTGAAGAAAATCTTCAGGTTTCCCTTGGCAGCGATTTGTTTTAGTTTGCCTTGGGAAGATTTCTTCGTTGGGGTCTTCTTAGATCTCCCCCCTACTTCATTTATAGTAACTCCTTTGAGAGGAGGAAAGATGATGGGTTTTGGGTTGAACCACATAATTGATTCTTCATCATCATCGTCGTCATCAGCGCCCCCGGAGTCCGTTTTGGAGTCTTTTAACTCCAACTCTTCATCCTCCTCCTGTTTTTCTTCTTCTTCGTCTTCATCCTCTTCATCAGAGGGAATAAGTACAGTTTCAGCATTAGAAGAAGAAGGAGGGGTTTGGGTTTTTGTATTTAAATCATCCCCCTCAGCATGAGGGAGGTCTTCTTCATTTTCTTTGTGCTTCTCCCCCTCTTTTTCATCATCATGTGGGGGAGGGCTGAGAGGAGCATCTTCAGCATTGTCCACCCTGTCTTCTAGGGCAGGGATGCTGTAGAGGTGGAAGGAGCATCAGGTTCCAACTTTTCTACCCTGGCTTCTAGGCCAATGATGGCCTTCGTCGCCTCAAGCACAAAGTCAGCGACCATGCCCAAATAGTCCATAGCCTAACTAAGCCCCTAATTCCTAAATTTGTGAGTACCGAGAACGAGAGACGTCTGAAAATTGAAATCCCCTTATCTGGTTATCTCGTGTCGTTTCATATTTCTAACGGTAATAGATGAATCACGAAGAGACAATGAAGAAATCGATGCAATGGCCTCCTTCAATCATCCATCTCATAGCCGTTAACGGTGATTTAGGTATCGATGTTTTTCATTACTTATACAAATTCGATTTGTTTATTGAATCTCACATCCCCCTTCAATCGTTTCTTATTTCAATCTGTTGAAAACGATTTCTGATTTCTGCAATATTAAGTTGTGTCTGATTTGAATCTTTGATTTCAATTTCATCGGTTCAAAACAGATGATTTGTTCATGTTCATCCAATTTCAACATTGCACCAAGCTTCAATTCTTCAAATTTTTGAGTTTGGAAATTTTGAAATTAGATACTAACCGTAAGTAATTGTGTTTATTAGTTTATATTTTGATTATTTGAATTTATTTATTTCATTTCTTGTTTATGAGTTTTGGAATTTTTGAGTAGAATTGAAATTGGAATTTTTATCATCGATGTAATGTGAATGTGAATTTCCAATGTAAATTTTATCATGGATGTAATGTGAATGAGAATTTCCAATGTGAATGCCGAAGTAGTCTGTACATTTGAATGGATCAATGGAAATTTCCAATGTAAATTTTATATTTACATACTTTTCATGATTTCATTCCAAATTTACAATGTAAAGTTTTTAAAATCAGTTTATCTCATTGTGTTATTATATTTTTATTTACATACTTTTTTATTATTATTGTTCTTGTTTCTGTCTACATCTAGTAATCGTGTCAATTTCTTCAAAAAAAATTACAGATTTCAATTTCATTCTCCCAAGGTCTGATTGTTCCAAGACTAAGGCTACAACTCAAGTGCTACTGTTCGAAGATTATAGTCTACAAAACTTAGGTGCTACTTTTCTTATTAGTTTAAGCATAAAACATGATGCCTGAAAAACATTTGTCTGGAAGTGAGAAAAGGAAAAAAATAAAATTAGTTGAACAAATTAGTACAATCACAGAAAGGGGCCATGGATAAATCTGTTAAATGTGTAGGCACCTCTAATGAAAATTTAGATGAGCACCCAAATGTTGAATCTAATGTTGAGCACACGAATGTTGAGTACCAAAATGTTGAGCACGTAAATGTTGACCACGCAAATGTTGAGCACACGAATGTTGAAGCAGAAAGTTTGGTAAGTACAATTGAAAATTTTGAGTTTTATTTGGTATGGTTATTTGGTATGATGTTTTATTTACAATAAACATGGTTAGTAAAAAGTTGCAATTCAAATCTATGTGAATTAATGCTAAAAATTTGAATGATGAAGTACTTTGAAAAAATTTGAAGGTGTGATGAACTACTTTGAAAAATATAGGAATGATGGTTTGCATCAAGTATGGATACCGCTAAAAAATTAGCATGTGAAATGAAGGTAGATCATAGATTTCTAACTAAGCGTCGTATTATTAGAAAAAAACAATTCGATGAAAATAACAATGAAGAGGATATGCAAGCATCGAAAGAAGAATCTTTTAGAATTAATTATTTTTTAACCATTGTGGATATGGCAATTTCTTCGTTGAATAATAGAGTTGAACAATTAAAGAAGTTTGAAAGTATTTTTGGATTCTTATTTGATTCTGATAAGCTAAAGGCCTAATTGATGAGATGTTGTGCTAATTTTGCTAATACCTTTTGTCATAATAATGTGTCGGGTGTTGATTTAAATGTTTTTTTCTGAATTAAAGGTGTTGCAAATGACTTTACCATGTAAATCAATGTCGGCGGTTGAGATTATTGAGTTTGTCAAAATTGCAGATTGTTATCCTAATGTTTCAGTTGCATATCAAATTATGTTGACAGTTCCTGTGATTGTAGCATCTGCCGAAAGGAGTTTTTCAAAGTTGAAGTTATTGAAGACATATTTGAGGTCATCGATGTCACAAGAAATGCTAAACGGATTGGCGCTACTATGTAATGAAAAAGATATACAAGATGGTATTGATTTAGATATCATTATTGATGATTTTGCGTCTAAGAATGCTCGAAGAAGTTGTTTTGTATGAATTTTCATTGAAGTTGTTTGTATGATTTATTATTGAAGTTGTTTGCATAAATCATTTCTGTTTATCACATACAATTTTTTTTTATAAAAAAACACTTGTTAACAAAATTTGTAGATATGAAGGGCCTATTTTTTTCAAATCGCCCAGGGCCCATAAAATGTTAGGAACGGCCCTGGGAAGGGCCTTAAACTCACTATTTTATCTCATGTTTTTCTTCCTTCATGGTTGTTATTTCGGTGTTCTAGGCTTTTGGGACCACAACATTCCATTCCAAACTTACTGGTTGAACTGTAAAATAATTTAGGGGAGGTCTGTAAAAATAGCTCGACACTAGGACTCATAAAAACTACACAGTTCACACATATCCTCGATACAGAAAAGGCAAATATAAAAATAATGATTCAAATCAAGATTTATTTGGTACCCTTACGAACATAAAAGTCTTAAGGTATGGAAAACCCAAAAGAATATGACATTTGTCATTTGATCCAATAGTGTTTGGTTATATAGTAAGAAATTTGATAAATAATGATAACTCTCGGATGGAGAAGAACAAAGGTGGTGTTTATTTTTTTCAGAAAAAAAAACTCTTATTTATCACTTATGTCTGATTCGGTCAGACATAAGACAATTCATATTGTTTTTTTATTTACCTTTTCAGTGCCTCTTAACACTTAATGTTCTCTGATAAATTAAGTGATAACCTAGCCACTTAATTACCTCTTATTTTCGTCTAGCACCATTCTCTCGATAACGTTGGTTTTAGCTCAGATGCACCCTGAATTTGCAAAATCACAAAACATAAAGATTGTAGATCTGTGTGTTGGCTTTCCAAAACATCTTGAATCTCTTAAATCTGGGGTTCAATGTGTGAGATATGATTAAAACTCCACAGCCTTGCGAATCTGCCAACATCCTTCTTTTGTGTCCTTTTTTACGTTCCATCATTCAATCATCGATGCTCACTTCGATTGACGTATTTAAGTCGAATTTTTAGGAATAAAATAGACAATTATACATATTCAGACGTTTCTCAGTTTACAAAAACCAAACAATGTTATTGATTCAGAATTCAGCACTACCTCTTAAAAATCAGAAGTGAAATAAGATTTCAACCACCTATTAAAAAGCAAACGAGACCTAACACTTTATTAGATTCAAATCCAACATAGCACTTATAGGTACATAAGAAATTTATTTAATATATTATATTTAACGAATAGATCCTAGATTCGTTTAGAATGATCAACTTATATCCGGTGTTGTTTTCACTTTTCAATTCATTCTAGATACATCTTTAAAATATTGGACTTTCCATCATTTAAATTCCTATTTTTTTTCTTTCTATGATGGAAAGTAAATGTAACGTCCCAAAAATTACAAGGAAATTTAAATTTTCTAAAACATATATTCCATTTTAAAACAACCACATTTTAATAAACCGTAACTCAATTTAAGTTAATATCGTCAACTCAAACAGTCAAAAGAATTCATGCAGCGGAAATATTATAAATAAAGTCTAAAAGTTTAAAAGCGTAAATTCCAACAATTCTCGGCGCCCGCGCTTTGTGTGTGTACCGTCAAGCCCGACTGCCGCTCGCACCTGAAATCACAACATATTGGGAAAGGGTAAGCTAAACGCTTAGTGAGTCCTACCACACACGCAGGTAGCAACCCCACGTATATCGCTCCTACTCGCAAGTAGGTAACACCACTATCACCGCGAATATAAACCACATAATAATTAACGTATAAATACAAGCTCAGTCCCACCGAGCCCTCGGTCCCACCGAGTACACAAAAATATGTTGATACAAGCTCAGTTCCACCGAGTACACAAAAATATGTTGATACAAGCTCAGTCCCACCGAGCCCTCGGTCCCACCGAGTAAGATAATATAGTTGTACTAGCTCAGTCCCACCGAGCCCTCGGTCCCACCGAGCCCCTCAGTCCCACCGAGGTGTACACAAATTACATACCATTCACATAATAATTCAACAATCACAACTATTTATCACATCCCAACTAGTCCACGTAAACACGTAATAACACGTAATAGCACGTAACACAAAATAACGTTACACATGAAATTCCTAACTACGCGGTGAGAGAACTCACCTCGAATGCGCGCCTAGCTCACAAACAATAGTCCAAGCTCCACAATCCAAAATCACTTCCCAACACCTAAACGAACGTTAAAATGTATTAACGCGAGACCCGGACCCTAAAACACGACGCACGCTTAAACTGTCACTAAAATGACTTTTCTGTCTAGCCAAACAGGTTTGTTCGGGACCTGTTCCGACCTCCCCAAACACAGAAAATCCTCAATTATATAACATCACTAGAAAGTGCTCTGAGTTAGGGTTCCAAGGACATATTATACTCCTCCTAACGATTTTTCTACAGTTTAATACGGATTTTACAAAAACGGTTCGCAGAACAGCGAAAACAGAACCTTTCAGTACAAAACGACGATTTGACCTAAGCTACGTTCCGAAATGGTTTTTGCACAAAACATAGAAAAGTTACTAGACTCAAAATGGGAACTTTTGGCACCGATTTCGCCCCAATCCGAGTTACGAGGGAAAAGTTACGGTTTAAGCAAAACAGTGGCAGATTACTAAATTTTCACATGAAATGACACTATTGATTATTAACCCGTTAAGTCGTGGCTTAATCCCAACAGACCCGAAAAGCATATGAACTACTGAATATGGGTTACCCTAGGCTGGACAACAGCCGTGCACCACCCCCTGCCGCCTCCGGCGGCGGTGGTGGTTGGCGGCGTTTCTTTGACATACGATAACAACAAACGAGAAATAGACGAACTTACCTCGACGAACCCTTCTTCCTCCTCTTTTCCGACCAAACTTGCCGGCGATCGCCTCCTTCCTCCTCTCTCCTCGTCGCCGGCAGCAACCTCTATCACCCTCTCGGTTTCTCTCTCACTCTCTCGGCTTCTTTCTTGGCCGAACACACAACAAAGGGGGGTGGGGAAAATGGTTTTTGGGAGTTGTTTAAGTGAAAATGAAAGGGGAAGGGGGAGGGGATGACTAAAGGTTGTGGTGGTTACTAGCATGAAACCGAAGGGAAGGGGAAGGGGGAAGGGGGCGTCTCTTGGCTTATCCCTTGCCATACTTTGGTGAAATGCCCCAATTAGCCCCTCAACTTTCCTTTCCTTGCAAAAACCCAAAAAGGTTGACTCATTTAACTTTTTGGTCCGATTCGACTAACCCCGCTAATGGATCCCACGTTAAAATAAAAGCTTTAAAAAAAATAATAAGAAGAAGATACACACCGGGATACGGGCTTTACAACTCTCCCCCACTTGGATCAGACTTCGTCCTCGAAGTCTCGACTGACGAATAAATTGGGATAGTTCTCGCGCATCTCCGCTTCGGGCTCCCACGTCCACTCTGAACCCTTCCGGTGCTGCCACTGGACTTTTACCAGTCCAATAACTTTGTTCCGCGAGGTTCTCGTTCTCCTGTCGAGAATGGCAACCGGCTTTTCCACGTAGTTAAGCCGCTCATCGATCTGAACGTCCTCCAGAGGAATCACGGTAGACTCGTCAAATACACACTTCCGTAATTGAGAAACGTGAAAGGTGTTGTGAATCAAGCTCAGCTCTTCAGGTAACTCTAACCGGTAAGCCACTTTCCCCACACGGGCGATGATCCGGTAAGGCCCAATATAACGAGGCCCTAGTTTCCCCCGCTTACGAAACCGGATCACCCCTTTCCAGGGTGAAACCTTCAACAACACATAATCACCCACCTGAAATTCTAAGTCGGATCGCCTCTTGTCGACGTAGCTCTTCTGCCGACTCTGTGCAGTAACCAAACGGTCCCGCACCATCTGAATTATCTCGGTCGTCTTCAACAAAATGTCAGTACTCCCTAACACCCGATGACCAACCTCGCCCCAACAAACGGGCCTCCTGCACTTCCTACCGTACAACAACTCGTACGGTGGCATGCCAATACCAGAGTGAAAGCTGTTGTTGTAGGAAAATTCTGCTAGAGGAAGGTGCTGATCCCAGCTACCTCCAAAATCGATAACACAAGCTCGAAGCATATCTTCGAGGGTCTGAATGGTTCGCTCGCTCTGTCCGTCCATCTGCGGATGAAAAGCCGTGCTAAAGTGTAACCGTGTACCCATCTCTGACCGGAACTTCTCCCAAAACCGGGAGGTAAAACGAGTGTCCCTGTCAGAGACAATCGAAACTGGCACCCCGTGCCTGGCCACGATCTCACGTACAAACACCTCCGCAAGCTTTTCCGCCGAGGTGCTTTCCCTGATGGCCAAGAAGTGAGCACTCTTGGTCAGACGGTCAACGATCACCCAAATGGCATCGTTCCCACGGGGAGTCCTTGGGAGTTTCGTTATGAAGTCCATAGTAATCTTTTCCGATTTCCAAACCGGGACCTCCAACGGCTGCAATTTCCCATGTGGTCGTTGATGTTCCGCTTTGACCTTCCGACAGGTCATACATACCTCAACACATCTAGCAACATCCCGTTTCATGCCGGGCCACCAATAACCTTCACGCAAGTCTCTGTACATCTTTGTAGCTCCCGGGTGAATCGAGAACTTGGACTTATGTGCCTCATCCATTAGTACCTGCCGGTTCCCACCGATGAATGGAACCCAAACCCTACCATGTCGAGTTAACAACCCCCGACTGTCACGAACAAAATTCGGGATTTCCCCCGACACTCTTTCCTGCTTTGCATTTTCCTCCAAAACAGCCACCTCCTGAGCGCTTCCTATCGACTCCAGAATCGGTGTAACCAATGTCAATCGCTGACATAAACCCCTCAGTGGCTCACCGACCGGATGTCGGCTGAGTGCGTCCGCAACCACGTTCGCTTTACCCGGGTGGTAAAGTATCTCGCAGTCATAATCCTTTACCACATCGAGCCACCTTCGCTGACGCATATTAAGGTTCTGCTGATCCATCAAGTACTTGAGGCTCTTATGGTCAGTGTAGATCGTACACTTGACACCATAGAGATAGTGCCTCCAAATTTTAAGGGCAAACACTACCGCTCCCAACTCCAGGTCATGAGTCGGGTAATTTGCTTCGTGAGGCTTCAACTGCCTAGAAGCGTAGGCTATGACCTTGCCGCGCTGCAGTAGCACGGCACCCAAACCCTGATGTGAGGCATCACAATATACTACCAAATCTTCCATGCCTTCGGGCAAGATTAACACAGGAGCCTCGCACAAGCGCCTGCGTAGCTCCTCGAACGCCTTCTGTTGTTCCTCACCCCAACTGAACGCCGCAGATTTCTTCGTCAATCGCGTCATAGGCATCGCGATCTAGGAGAAATCCTGAATAAACCTTCGGTAATACCCTGCCAATCCTAGAAAGCTTCGCACCTCAGAAGGAGTCTTCGGCACCTCCCACCACATCACTGCTGAAATCTTAGCTGGGTCGACCATAATACCATCCTAATTCATGACATGTCCTAGGAACTGGACCTCTCGCAACCAGAACTCACACTTGGAAAACTTAGCGTATAACTTCTCTCGCCTCAATACTTCCAACACTTCTCGAAGATGCACCTCGTGCTCCTCCTTGGACTTTGAATACACCAGAATATCGTCGATGAACACAATCACCGATCGGTCTAACATCGGACTACACACTCGGTTCATGAGGTCCATGAATGTTGTCGGTGCATTGGTGAGCCCAAAAGGCATCACCACGAACTCGTAATGACCGTACCGCGTACGGAAAGCCGTCTTCTCCGTGTCCTCACTCCTAACCCGCATCTGGTGGTACCCCGACCGTAAATCAATCTTGGAGAACCACGAGGCCCCCTGAAGCTGGTCGAACAAATCGTCCATCCTTGGCAAAGGATAACGATTCTTTACCGTAAGCTTATTCAGCTCCCGGTAGTCTATGCACATCCGCTGCGACCCGTCCTTCTTCTTCACGAATAAGATAGGTGCTCCCCACGGCGAACATCTCGGTCTAATGAACTCCTTCTCGAGAAGTTCCTGCAACTGGGCGTACAGCTCTTTCATTTCTGGTGGAGCCAGGCGATAGGGTGCGTTGGCCACCGGAGCAGCACCCGGGATCAGATCGATCCGAAACTCTACCTGTTCGGGAGGTATCCCCGGAAAATCCTCGGGAAATACGTCGGTGAACTCCCGTACCACTGGCACGTCTTCCGCAGACTCCTTCGCTTCCCCAACACGCGTGTCTATCACGTATGCCAAATATCCCTGACCACTATGCCGAAGGTACCTCCGAGCTCTCGCAGCCGAACATATGGCCGTAGTCCGTCTAAACGAATCTCCCTGCACTAACAGTTCTCCCCCGCTTGGGGCTCGAACTCGCACTTGTTTGTGACGACAAACAATCTCCGCGTCGAACTTATCCATCCAATCCATGCCCACAATCACACAAAGCTCCCGCATAGCGATCGGGATCAGGTCAATGGGAGACCGCACTCCTGAGATCTCTAAAGTGCACCCGCGAAACACGTCCGTGACCGTCAAGGTCCTATCATCAGCCACCTCAACAACAAGAGGATGACTCAAACGTCCTACCACTCGGCCCAAACCCTCGCTAAAAGTGCGAGACACAAAAGAGTGAGTAGCCCCGCTATCAAACATCACAACCGCAGGCACCGAGTTAACTAGGAACGTACCTGTAACCACTTTAGGCGTCGCCTACGCCTCATCCACCGTCAACTAGTGAACTCTACCTCGAGCCGCTCCCGCCCCCGGCAGACCTGCTCGACCATCGGTAATACGTAACGGGGCATTCCCAGGCGCCCTCTATGCTCCACCCCCAATAGCTACTCCTGCTCTAGGATAGTTGGCCTTTACATGGCCCGTCTGATTACAGTTGAAACAGACCACTAGCGGTACCTTACAATCCCGGCTAAGGTGACCGGGTTGGCCACACTTAAAACACCCCTACTACACTCACGCTCCACTCCTTGGCTTCCTCGTGACTCTCCCCGACTCGAGTATGGATCCTGTGCTTCAGATAGTAGGAGCTCTGCTACTACCCTTCACACCTATCCTTACTCGTTTCGAGTCCTGTCCCGGGATGTCCAAGTAGTTGCTTACCACAAACAAACACATATGTCCACTCCGGTATATGTAAACACTTTTCCTAGCTCCCTAGAAAAGTCGTAACAACCAACTACCCTTGCTAGAACGGGACCCCCACTAACCCTGACGAGTCGCCTCGTAAACGCACAGTCGTATACAGTGAAACCAGATAGACATTCGAATATAGGATTCTATCCTACAACGGTTGGACTCAAACAAGAGCTGCGCAATAGAACTAAATCCAACATTCTAAGGCTATTCGGTTCCTACCGCATACAACCTATAGTGCATTCGCTTAACAACCTATCAAAGTTAGCATAAGTCCCTAATAGCAAGCAACAACCATACAATACAGTGTATTAAGCACCAAGCAATCTAGCATACATACTCCTATGTTCTAGAAAGCAATTTTGCATACGTACTCATATGTAAACGCTATTCCCAGCTCACTAGGAATTTCATCTCATCCCACTACCCTTGCAACAACGGAATCCCTGTTAGCCATAACGAGTTGCCTCGCGAATACCCAGTCGCATGCAGCGTGAATCAAATAGACATTCGAATACAAGATTCTATCCTAGAACGGTTGGACTCAAACAAGAGCTGCGCAATAGAACTAAATCGAATATTCTGAGGCTATATGATTCTGATTGCATACAACCTATAGGGCCTTCACTTAACAACCTACTATAACTAGCATTGATTCCTACTAGCAAGCAGTCATCATACAGTATAGTGTAAACAACATAGGCAATATAGCATGCATACCCTATGCCTAGAAAGCAATAAATACACTAAGCACTGTACCTTCCCACATAGCGTCGGCTGACTGTACACACTGCGCCCCCAATCACCGTTTCCCAAACGGGTTTTCCTTTTTCCTTTATTCTCAAAGATTTTAGTAAAAGAGTTTAAAACTTCATAGCCGCAACTTGAGACCAAACACACCGAGATGTGTTTGATTCACTCAAGCTGTGCTCTGATACCAAGTTGTAACGTCCCAAAAATTACAAGGAAATTTAAATTTTCTAAAACATATATTCCATTTTAAAACAACCACATTTTAATAAACCGTAACTCAATTTAAGTTAATATCGTCAACTCAAACAGTCAAAAGAATTCATGCAGCGGAAATATTATAAATAAAGTCTAAAAGTTTAAAAGCGTAATTTCCAACAATTCTCGGCGCCCGCGCTTTGTGTGTGTACCGTCAAGCCCGACTGCCGCTCGCACCTGAAATCACAACATATTGGGAAAGGGTAAGCTAAACGCTTAGTGAGTCCTACCACACACGCAGGTAGCAACCCCACGTATATCGCTCCTACTCGCAAGTAGGTAACACCACTATCACCGCGAATATAAACCACATAATAATTAACGTATAAATACAAGCTCAGTCCCACCGAGCCCTCGGTCCCACCGAGTACACAAAAATATGTTGATACAAGCTCAGTTCCACCGAGCCCTCGGTCCCACCGAGTACACAAAAATATGTTGATACAAGCTCAGTCCCACCGAGCCCTCGGTCCCACCGAGTAAGATAATATAGTTGTACTAGCTCAGTCCCACCGAGCCCTCGGTCCCACCGAGCCCCTCAGTCCCACCGAGGTGTACACAAATTACATACCATTCACATAATAATTCAACAATCACAACTATTTATCACATCCCAACTAGTCCACGTAAACACGTAATAACACGTAATAGCACGTAACACAAAATAACGTTACACATGAAATTCCTAACTACGCGGTGAGAGAACTCACCTCGAATGCGCGCCTAGCTCACAAACAATAGTCCAAGCTCCACAATCCAAAATCACTTCCCAACACCTAAACGAACGTTAAAATGTATTAACGCGAGACCCGGACCCTAAAACACGACGCACGCTTAAACTGTCACTAAAATGACTTTTCTGTCTAGCCAAACAGGTTTGTTCGGGACCTGTTCCGACCTCCCCAAACACAGAAAATCCTCAATTATATAACATCACTAGAAAGTGCTCTGAGTTAGGGTTCCAAGGACATATTATACTCCTCCTAACGATTTTTCTACAGTTTAATACGGATTTTACAAAAACGGTTCGCAGAACAGCGAAAACAGAACCTTTCAGTACAAAACGACGATTTGACCTAATCTACGTTCCGAAATGGTTTTTGCACAAAACATAGAAAAGTTACTAGACTCAAAATGGGAACTTTTGGCACCGATTTCGCCCCAATCCGAGTTACGAGGAAAAAGTTACGGTTTAAGCAAAACAGTGGCAGATTACTAAATTTTCACATGAAATGACACTATTGATTATTAACCCGTTAAGTCGTGGCTTAATCCCAACAGACCCGAAAAGCATATGAACTACTGAATATGGGTTACCCTAGGCTGGACAACAGCCGTGCACCACCCCCTGCCGCCTCCGGCGGCGGTGGTGGTTGGCGGCGTTTCTTTGACATACGATAACAACAAACGAGAAATAGACGAACTTACCTCGACGAACCCTTCTTCCTCCTCTTTTCCGACCAAACTTGCCGGCGATCGCCTCCTTCCTCCTCTCTCCTCGTCGCCGGCAGCAACCTCTATCACCCTCTCGGTTTCTCTCTCACTCTCTCGGCTTCTTTCTTGGCCGAACACACAACAAAGGGGGTGGGGAAAATGGTTTTTGGGAGTTGTTTAAGTGAAAATGAAAGGGGAAGGGGGAGGGGATGACTAAAGGTTGTGGTGGTTACTAGCATGAAACCGAAGGGAAGGGGAAGGGGGAAGGGGGCGTCTCTTGGCTTATCCCTTGCCATACTTTGGTGAAATGCCCCAATTAGCCCCTCAACTTTCCTTTCCTTGCAAAAACCCAAAAAGGTTGACTCATTTAACTTTTTGGTCCGATTCGACTAACCCCGCTAATGGATCCCACGTTAAAATAAAAGCTTTAAAAAAAATAATAAGAAGAAGATACACACCGGGATACGGGCTTTACAGTAAAGGTCCATTAATTTATCATAGAGACCTATAGAGAAGCGGCCATATTAACCAACTTAAAAGATCATTCTACATTGGATCTCACCTAAATCGCCCCATCTATCCTAGGTTGCTCCCATTCCACTTGCGACTACTACGAGGTTAGTCTGCAACTTTTGTCAAAAAAGAAATGCTAAAGAGGTTGTGATCTCTTGTATTACTGTCAACGAAATAAGATTAAAGCGGCTATTTCCGCGAAAACCGAACGATTGTGATATCCTATTTCATTTGAGACGAAGGTCACATTTGCATACCTCTTTCCTTTCCTAGACCCACATTCTCTTTTAAACCATATAGAGTCTTATGTAGGCAGCAGGCATGATCACGATAACGAGACGTATGCAACATGAAGTCTCCCCTAAAAAGTAAAATTGCTATTAAGAAAAAACATAAAGATTTGAAATTCTGGTTAAACTACAGTAAAATCATACAAATAGACGAATGTATAAGAAAAACATAATCAATTTAAGGAAACTATACAGTCCTATAGTCTAATTTACCAACTCTATCTCACACCCTCTAACCTTTCCATCTCTTTACATCCCGTCTACTCCACCTATGGATCTTTAAATCTAGTTCGCTACCCTGGTCCTACGTCTCGGTTCTCACAAGTTCCTAAAGAGATCTCGTGATCCCTCTATTAGACCATCTCCAATGAACCCTCTATTTTACCCTCTATCTCTATTTTACCCTCTAAAACATCTCCAATGAACCCTCTATTTTACCCTCTATAAGAGAAATGAATAGTGACTATCTAAATATAGAGAAACACTATTCATACTCTCTATTTTTTCTATAGTAGAAAAGAGAATATACATGAAATATTCTCTTTTAAAGTAGAAAACAGAGTAATACATTGGAGAACAGGGGCGTAGCCAGCATTTTAATTTTAAATTAGGGGGGTCGAAAAAATTTAGCTTATTGATCAAGAGGTAATATGGAATATGCAAACTAAGGGTCCGTTTGGTTTGTAGGAGTGGAATGAACTTGGGGGGATTTGTATTCAAATCCATTCTAATCCTGCGATTGTTTGTTGGATTTTTGGGATTTGAAATCCATGATTTCTTTGAAATGAGTAAAACATAGGATTTTGAAATCTCACGGGGATGACTAAAATTTCAAGGGATTTCGTAGTATTTATATATACTAATGTTTAAAAATATGTTAAAAAAACTTTTGTTTTCTAATAATCAATTAGATAAAAGGTAATTTAATTATTTTATTATTTTTTATAATTTTGTAATGATTTTTCATAAATAATGGAATTCAAATCCATTACAATCGTATGAACTAAAAATATAAAATCAAAATCAAAATAAATTTAGTAAATGAAAACTATAAATTTGAATTTTGACAGTCAAATAAAATTTCAAAATAAAAAGAAATGAATATGAGAAAATTTATTATTAAAAAGTATATGAATACAAGTATTATAAAAATCAAAACGAATTTAATAAATGAAAAACTAGAAATAAAAAATTATAGTTAAATAAAATTTTAAAAAAATAATATCAAATGGAACGGTTAGGGGGGGGGGGGGGGGCTCAGCACCAGCCAGCCCCCCTGCTGTCTCCGCCACTGAGCACACGAATGTTGAGCACCAAAATGTTGAGCACGTAAATGTTGACCACGCAAATGTTGAGCACACGAATGTTGAAGCAGAAAGTTTGGTAAATGCAATTGAAAATTTTGAGTTTTTACTTGGTATGATGTTTTATTTACGATAAACATGGTTAGTAAAAGTTGCAATTCAAATCTATGTGAATTAATGCTAAAAATTTGAATGATGAAGTACTTTAAAAAAATTTGAAGGTGTGATGAAATACTTTAAAAAATATAGGAATGATGGGTTTGGATCAAGTATGGATACCGCTAAAAAATTACCATGTGATATGAATGTAGATCATAGATTTCTAACTAAGCGTCGTATTATTAGAAAAAAATAATTCGATGAAAATAACAATGAAGAGGATATGCAAGCATCGAAAGAAGAATCTTTAAGAATTAATTATTTTTTAACCATTGTGGATATGGCAATTTCTTCGTTGAATAATAGAGTTGAACAATTAAAGAAGTTTGAAAGTATTTTTGGATTCTTATTTGATTCTCATGCCCAGTAGACATCCTTGTAGGTGGTAATACGTTTGTCCAGGGTTTTGGCGTTCATCTCTAAATGTCGACAACATAAGGCGTGAGGGGAGTTTGGGTACATGGCAGAGATTGCAGCGCTTATGGAAGGAGCCCTGGCGGACATCAACACCAACCCTTGCGGGTCTCCGATAGCTTGTCTCAACATGGACAGAAACCAAGTCCACTCGTCCCCAGTTTCGGACGTGCCTACTCCGAAAGCTACTGGAACGATGGAGTTATCCCCGTCCATGGCAACCGCCAGGAACATCATACCCAAGTAAGGGCCCTTTAAATAGGCAGCGTCTATTACCAGGACACGACGCAGATTTTCCAGAAATGTGCGGATCTGCAAAAAACGTAGGTGGTTTCCCTTTGTAAATGTTATAGTTTATAATGTGTAAACATATGACGTGTTAAAATACGTACCGCGGGTCCAAGGGCCACGAAGCACATCTCAAACCGTCCATGTGAATCGGTCCTTAGATGGGTGACATTACCTGGATTCTGCAGCTGCAAATTATATAAATATGCTGGGAGTCGTTCATACGACTCCTCGAACGTACCTCTCACCAATAGCAGTACCCTGCATCGCGCACGCCAAGCTTGGTGGTAACCAATCGTGACGTCGAACTGCTGGTGTACATCGTCTATGATGTCCTTTGGACGCAATGACCTGCTAGCATCAAGAAATTTGCCTTTCAGTATCGCACCCAAAGTCCTTTTGGTGGCTTGTTTGTGGTGGGGATTCAGTTGCGTCCTCGAACAAGTGTGTACGTCGTGCAACTTTCTAATAAGTAACGCCCCTCCTTTCTCTCCTGCGGGAATCGCATACATCCTCCACTTACAGTTTTCTCTCGCACATTCAACTATGTATCTGCCTTTGTCGGATCTCGGCGTGTGACTTTCGAAACCCTCTTCCATGAACTTAAGTCCGACCTGACTTGCCAAGTGATCCTTCGAATCAAATATCTGACCTACTTTTAACCTTAAACTGCGATTATAAGGTGTAGGTTCGTAGGTTTGTGTATGGGTATTCTTGTCTGGAAGAATAGGGGGCATATCAAAATAGTCATTTAACTGACTAAATGATTTATTAGTAGGGGTATATTCTTCATGATCATCACTATCGGTATGTGATCTGTCTATATCTTCATTACCCGTTTTGAAAACATAGGTTTCGTCATCAGCAACTCCAGCACAACGTCCTTCTTGTGGTTGTTGTTGTTGCGTCTCCGGAACATAATCAGGCTGTTCCATTTGGAGGTCTTCGTCATCAGTGTCGTCATCACCTTCGTCGTCACCGTCGTCATCACCTTCGTCGTCGTCTTCGTCGCACACCGAGGATTCGGCATACACAAAAAGTAATGGCGGTCTTTCTGATTCGGCTGCAAAGTGCAGAAAATCAGAGATATCCCCATCGTTGGATAACTCCATAAATGACCCATCACCATTCTTAAACACTAACTTGCAAACAGCAGAAGGGTCGATTCCACATTTTTGCATGGCGTATGCAACAAACTTCTGATAAGTATATAGTTTACTGACAATTTTACACCATGCTTAGATTTATAAGCAAAATTCCACTAATTGTTGTCTTGCACCCATTCACCATCGAAACAGAAAAATAGCTTAGCTTTTGTAACAGATGAACTCATTTTTTCAGTAGTATCTCAAAAACAAAATACTTAAGAAAGAAAGCAAGAGTATGTAATGGGGGTGAATTATGGATTGCATTTTACTGATATTTATGGATGAAACAACCAACATTGATGAAACAACCAACATGAATTGCAACCACAAATTGGTATTCCAAGAACGATGATTCAACATTGATGAAATAAGCAAGTGAATTTCAACCACAAATTGGTCTTCAAAGTACAATAATTGTGGAAAAAAACAGTAAAAGCATGCAAGATTCGTTCAAATACAGGACCAAAAATGTAAATTTTTTGCCCATCGCGGGCAACCACCGCGGGCAGGGACCAAACGTGTCACTGCGGGCATAGTTGGGGGCTCCGCGGGACACTTTGGCCCAACAGATGTGCCACGTAGGCCCTAGCCCGCGATCGCGGGGCCTACCGCGGAAACTTTGGGTATTTTGGTAAACTCAGTGAGAAAATGGGTATTTTGGTAAGTCAAAGTCAAACTTTGGGTATTTTAATTAAATTCCATATTTTAAAATGACATAAAAGAAAAGGAGGACGCCCAGTATTGAAAGAAGCGGTCAACGATCTAGGGTTACCACTGCGACATGTGTAATTCTACGGCTCTAGAGTTCATGCATCCCATTAATTAATGTCTACATGATGAATACGAATTCTAGTCATCTCGTGTCGTTTCATCTTTCTAACGGTAATTGATGAATCACGAAGAGACAATGAAAAAATCGATGCAATGGCCTCCTTCAATCATCCTTCTCATAGCAGTTAATGGTGATTTAGGTATCGATATTTTTCATTACTTATACAAATCCGATTTCTCTAATGAATCTCACATCCTCCTTCAATCGTTTTTAATTTCAATCTGTTGAAAACGATTTCTTATTTCTCCAATATTAAGTTGTGTCTAATTTGAATCTTTGATTTCAATTTCATCTATTCAAAACAGATTTCTTCAAATTTCTGAGTTTGGAAATTTTGAAATTGGATAGTAACTGTAAGTAATTGTGTTTATTAGTTAATAATTTGATTATTTCAATTTATTTATTTCATTTTTTGTTTATGAGTTTTGGAATTTTTTAGTAGAATGAAATTGGAATATTGGAATTCTTGCCGACGATGGAATGGAATTATTATAATTTGATTATTTGAATAAAGTAGTACGTGCTTTTGATTTTTGAATGGAAAATTCCAATGAAAATTTTATAGTTTACATTATTACATACTTTTTATGATTTCATTCCAAATTTCCAATGTAATTTTTTTAAAATCAGTTTATTGAGTGTTATTTTTTTCCTATTTACATACTTTTTTTTATTATTATTGTTTTTGTTTCATCTACATCTAAAAACCGTGTCTATTTTCTTCAAAAAAAATTACAGGTTTCCATCTCATTATACCAAGGTTTGATTGTTCCAAGACTTCAGGCTACAAGTGTACAACTCATGTGCTACTGTTCGAAGATTATAGTCTACAAAACTCAGGTGCTACTATTCTTATTAGTTTAAGCATAAAACATGATGCCTAAAAAACATTTGTCTGGAAGTGAGAAAAGGAAAAAAAGAAAATTAGCTGAACAATTAGTACAATCACAAAAAGGGGCCATGGATAAATTTGTTAAAGGTGTAGGCACCTCTAATGAAAATTTAGATGAACACCCAAATGTTGAATCTAATGTTGAGCACACGAATGTTGAGCACCAAAATGTTGAGCACACAAATGTTGAGCACCCAAATGTTGATTCTAATGTTGAGCACCCAAATGTTGAGCACGCAAATGTTGAGCACCAAAATGTTGAATAATCTACCCATTTTTTTATATATTTATGATCCTAGTAGTTGGGATAATCTTGACAATAAATCAAGAGATATTTTAGTTCAAAAGGGGCCTATTAGAGAATGTAATCTTGTGTTTCCTTTAGATAGCTTGTCTAGGCATTTTTCATATTCTTATTATGATAAAAAGTTAAGTAATGGGGAGTCTAGTGACCGAAAATGGCTAGTTTATTCAAAACATATGGATAAAGTGTATTGTTTTTGTTACAAGTTGTTCAAGTCTAAAAATTATAAAAATGCAATAGCTAATGATGGATTTAGAGATTGGAAGCATCTTGGTGAGAGACTTAAGGAACATGAGAATAGTATCGAACATATGAGCAATATGTTATCTTGGAATGAACTAAGAATAAGGCTAAATACAAGCCAAACGATTGATAAAGATTTACAACAAGAAATTATAAAAGAGAAAGAACGTTGGAGACAAGTTTTAGTACGAATAGTTGTCGTTGTGAAATGTCTTGCCAAATATTCTTTGCCTTTTAGAGGAACTAATGAGAAGTTATATCAAATTGGGAATGGTAATTGTTTGGGATTAATTGAAATGATTGGAGAATTTAATGTGATATTTCAAGATCCTATTAAGCGCATTCTAAATCATGACATTTATCATCATTATCTCGGTTCTAAAATTCAAAATGAGTTGATTTCTCTTTTGGCTCATAGTGTTAAAAATTCTATCATAAAATTATCAAAGAGGCTAAATATTTTTCTGTAATTCTTGACTGTACACCGGATGTGAGTCATCAAGAGCAAATGAGTTTAATAATAAGATGTGTGAATATGTCCGGTAGTAACATACAGATAGAAGAGTATTTTCTAGGATTTATAAAGGTTGATGATACATCTGGTTTAGGATTGTTCCATGAATTATTAGACGTACTTAAATCTCTTGACCTTAGTGTTGATTATGTGAGGGGTCAAGGTTATGACAATGGTTCAAACATGAAGGGCAAACACCAAGGGGTGCAAAACCGGTTACTTGAAGTTAATCCAAAAGCATTGTATATGCCATGTGCTTGTCATAGCCTTAATCTTACTCGATCTTAGTGATATGGCTCATTCTTGTGTTAAAGATGTTTCTTTTTTTGGAGTTGTGCAACAAATATACACATTAATTTCTAGTTCCACAAAAAGATGGAAGGTGTTACTTGATAATGTTTCAAACATGACCGTAAAATCTTTATGCAATACACGTTGGGAGACTAGAGTAAAAAGTGTGAAAGCCATTAGATATCAAGCTTCTCAAATAAGATCCGCTTTACTTGAATTATCAAAAGCATGTGATGATGCCAAGTCGAAAAGTGAAGCGAAAAGTTTGGTAAGTGCAATAGAAAATTTTGAGTTTTTACTTGGTATGGTTATGTGGTATGATATTTTATATACAATAAACATGGTTAGTAAAAAGTTGCAATTCAAATCTATGTGTATTAATGCTACCATGAAACAATTTGATGGTGTGATGAAGTACTTTGAAAAATATAGGAATGATGGGTTTGCATCAAGTATGGATACCGCTAAAAAGTTAGCATGTAAAATGAATATAGATCCTAGATTTCTAACTAAGCGTCGTATTATTAGAAAAAAGCAATTCGATGAAAATAACAATGAAGAGGATATGCAAGCATCGGAAGAAGAATCTTTTAGAATTAATTATTTTCTAACCATTGTGGATATGGCAATTTCTTCGTTGAATAATAGATTTGAACAATTAAAGAAGTTTGAAAGTATTTTTGGATTCTTATTTGATTCTAATAAGCTAAAGGCATTGGATGGGAATGAATTGATGATATGTTGTGCTAATTTTGCTAATACCTTTTGTCATAATAATGTGTCGGATGTTGGTTTAAATGATTTTTTTTGAATTAAAGGTGTTGCAAGTGACTTTACCATGTAAATCAATGTCGGCGGTTGAGATTATTGAGCTTGTCAAAATTGCAGATTGTTATCCTAATGTTTCAGTTGAATATCGAATTATGTTGACAGTTCCCGTGACCGTAGTATCTTCCGAAACGAGTTTTTCAACGTTGAAGTTATTGAAGACATATTTGAGGTCATCGATGTCACAAGAAATGCTAAACGGATTGGCGCTACTATGTA
This sequence comes from Saussurea involucrata, assembly GCA_033807775.1. NCBI lineage: Eukaryota > Viridiplantae > Streptophyta > Magnoliopsida > Asterales > Asteraceae > Saussurea > Saussurea involucrata. The sequence continues at coordinate 131,780,991 of CM066315.1, read as the reverse complement.
TTGAAAAAGATATACTAGATGGTATTGATTTAGATACTATTATTGATGATTTTGCGTCTAAGAAGGCTCGAAGAAGTTGTTTTGTATGAATTATGATTAAAGTTGTTTTGTATAAATTATTATTGAAGTTCTTTTGCATACAATTTTTTATGTTAGTGCTTAATATTGATTGTACCAAGTAGAGGGACTTAATGTGTCATTGTTCCATTCTTATCATAGGTATATAATGTTTGCTAATTTCCTCTTTGGGAAATTAGGTCATTCTCACACATAGTAGCCACACACACAAGTATTGCACTCCATTCATCTTTGTGAGCTACTTGGATTGATATTGAATATAGAGATGGATTCCTTATTGTTTTACATTGATTGATTACTTGTTCTGGGATCACAATTGGTATCATAGCCTGTATATCACACTGATTTGATTAGGTTTGTTAGGGTTTTTTGCAAAAGTTGAGAGTTCTTCATAGTTTTCATCTTTTTGGTTGATTTTAGCCATTGGAGTTCTTCTAATGGATTAGAATCGATCAAGGGTTGTTATTAGTCTATTCTTGAGTGTTTTTATTCCGCAAAATCACTAGGTTAGTAGCTCAGATTGTGCATTTTACCCATTTTCGGACTTTTTATTTCTGCACTCTATTTTGCATCGGAAAACCACTTTCGGTTGGTTTGTGGACAAAACACGTAGCATTAAATTTGCCCAGAATAGTGTCACGAAACTGTCTACCAAATTTCAGCCAAATCCGTGTAGTTTTGAAAATTCGACTCAAGAACACCTTGAATCTTCATAACAATCGCAACCCTCGAAAATTCATATCTATCGCAACTGAACAGTACCGTATCGCAAGTGTCACTTGCGACAAGATTATTATCGCAATCATCAGAGTTCGAACAGTAACTTATCGCAACCCTCTGTTGCGATAAGACCCCTTTTATCCTTATTGCGATATACTTTCCTTTTGCGACAAGATTTCCTTTTTGCGACAAGTTTGTTATTGCGATAAGATTGTTACTGCGACAAGATTTGTATTTACGACAAGTTGTGTGTTGCGATATCCTTTGATTGCGACAAGGGTTGGGTTGCGACAAGCTGTTGTTTGCGACATCAGTGGGTTGAGATAAGAAGATTTTGTAATCAGTGTTTCCTAATCAGACCAGAAAGATATTAAAAGATCAACGACAAGTAATCTAAACATGACTGCTAGAGATGTTTTGACCATAGGTTCAAAAGATAAACCGCCTGTTCTATTCCCTAAAGACTTTAAAATATGGAAAGACAGATTTCTTGAATATGTGGAAGGACAAGAAAATAGGGCTCTAATTCATAATCCCTTGATAAACGGGGTACAAGGAGAAGTTCGTGAAACATACCCAGATGGCAACGTATGACTTCTTGAACCAACGGAATACGCCGGTTAACATTTGTTGAGACACAAAGCCGATAAAGCAGCTAGGTCGCTGGTTATGCAACCCTTAACCAATAACATATATCAGAAGGTTGACAGTCTTAGTGAAACGGGGAAAGGAATGTTTGATGATCTGATCAAGTTGTATCAAGGTTCCGAAGTGGAAACTCAAATGAGAGTCTCAAACGTCATCAACAAATATGAGAATTTCAAGCAGAAGAATAGTGAGAATCTAGATGAAGCATATGATCGTTTCACAACCATCCTAAATGAACTCAGCAGATACAAGATAAAGAAATCCATCATCGAGACGAATGTGAAGTTCTTGAGCGTGCTTCAGCCTGAATGGAAGAAATATGCTCATAGAATGAAACAGAATTCTAAGTTGGATTCTCTTCTGCTACAGCAGATGTTCGAAACTTTAAAACAAGATGAGGATGATGCTGATCTGAAAAAGAAGAAGTTGATGAAAAAGGAGAAGAAGGATAAGAAGGAAAAGAAAACAGATGTGTCTGTGAAGAAAGAAGAGGAGGATGAGTTTGAGAGTGAACCGTTAGCGTTAATGTCTAGAAAGTATGCTGAAAAATGTAAGAGCATTCAGAATGATGATTATGGGATAGACCAGGATGATTTAGAAGAGTCAGAAGGTCTGAAACAGACAATGATGCTTCTCTCAAGGGCCTTCCAGAGAAAGTTTGTGAAAACTCCGGGATCAAACAACCAACGTTACTCATCTGGTTCTAAAAAATTTGAGCACAAGAATCGGATTGAGTCAAAGAAACAGTTTGATGATCAAAAGGAAGACGGTAGAAGGCCAGAGGTGAAGAAGTTTGGTGAAAGAAAGGATGAAGAGCAAAAGTGCTATAATTGTGGTATGTCCGGCCAATTCTCCAAAGAGTGCTAAAAACCGAAGGTAAAGAATTCTGACTACTACAAAAAGAAGGCGCTGTTGGCAGAGCAAAAGGAGTCTGGAATTGCACTGTTGGTGGAGGAAGAGTACTGGTTGGACCAAACTGATGATGAAAGAGAAAAAGAGGAGACGGCTGCTTTAGCAAATATGTGCCTGATGAGCAGAGAATGTGAGGAGTCAGAGGCTGATGCGGCACTTGAGACAAATGAGGTAGATTCCTGCACCGTTAATCACTTTGCTAATCAGTTTAAAGTCTTCCAATTAAAACAAGATGACTTAGATGAGAAACTCAAAAACGCGCATAAAATAATAGAATCTCAAAGAAAAGCAATAACTGGCCATAACAAGTTAAATGATGAGTTGAATAAGGAACGAGTTGAGATCGAACAATCTCAAACTTATTTCCGAAAAAGAATGGATGAAATGGAAGAAAAAGTAAGAGTTTCTGAAAAACGGAAGATTGAGCTTGAACAATTATTGCAATCTTGTAAAGATATTAACAACGAATTGACCGAAAAAGCAAGTGATCTAGAAGCGAAGTTGTACAAACTTGGTCAATCTGAACAAACCATTTTTCTAAACACGCCTAAGAATTTCATATATTACAACTCGAAATGGGGTGTGGGATATGACAATCCTCATTATTTGGAAAATGCTTTGAAAAAAGCACCTTGTCTTTACAAGTTTCAATGGCTTAAGCTTCTAACCATAGAACCCAAATACAGAATCAAATGGCTTAATGAGAAAGAACAAGGGGTTGAGGAAGAGATTAAAAGAAAGACAACTGTGACCATGCAACTTCCTTTTCATTATGATTCGGCCAATAGGAAGGCACTGCTTTGGGATGGGAAACAAACCTTGCCTAATGACTATTTTCAAAGCTATGTTGTTGAGCCACCAAAGGGAACTGTATCAAAACCCATTTTTGAAGGAAAAACATATTATCCTCCTTTGGTACTCGAACAGAAGCTTGTCGATCTTGAGTTGAATATTAAAAGCAAAATTGAAGAAGTCAGAAGTGACGATCAACTTGCTTTTGATATTGAAAAGGAAGTTATGTTAAATGTTTTGATAAATAGCAAGAGAGATGAGTCTGAAAAGGTTGTTTCTGAATCGTCAATAAAAAGCTTTGAAGAAAAGAAATCTCTCGAACTTAGATGCTTAAACGTTTCTAAACAAGTCTCTGATTTTCAGAAAATGTTATTTCTTGAAAAAGAACAAATTGAGAAGGAAAGAGAGAGATTTACGTTCGAAAGAAAATCTCTTGAATCTGAAAGCGTTGTATTTTCAAAGAAAATATCTGATTTAGAAAACATTTTGATCAAAGAGAGAAAAGGTTTTAAGAGTAATAGCGAGTACTTTAAGACTGAAATCTCAAGACTTATGGGAAATTTGACAACTCTATCCACTGAAGCTATGATAGAGTTTGCGAGCAAAGTTACCTTTGATTCAGATGCTTCCTCATACAAAGCCTTCATGGGCAATACTCTTTATAAAAGCATGATTGTGGATGATGTAACACTCGTAATTTCCAGATAGGTCCAATGTCGAATCAGGGTGGAACCGATCTTTAAGAAAAATATGGAAAATAAGTTTTGGGGTTAAATCCTATATTTTATAGTCTTGTTGGATGGGGAATTCAAATACGAGTCCAACGGTTGATCTTTAAGAAAAATATGGAAAATACGTTTTGGGGTTAAATCCTATATTTTATAGTCTTGTTGGATGGGGAATTCGAATACGAGTCCAACGGTTCTTTCTGGAGCTTAAACGGAGCTAAAACGAGGAAGTTATGGCCAAAACAAGTTTCGGTATACTCTGAGCTATAGTGGTCAGCGATTGTGACACTGTCACAATCGCCGTGTCACTATCGCCCAAGAGGTACCGAGAGTTGTGGGATAGCGGCGATTGTGCCCCAACGATAGTGACAGTGTCACTATCGCGGTGTCACTATAGCCGACGGGTGCCAGGGTGTTTTAAACCCCTTTCTTCTTCCTCCTTTCCCATTTTCACTCACCTCTCTTAACTCCCTCAACTCTCTCTCTAAAAATTGGTTTCTCTCACTAGAAACCCTACAACCCCTCTCCCTTCCCCTTCATCTTCTCCACCTAAATCAACCCATTTCCTCCATTGTTGTGCATTTGGGAGCTTGGAGCTTTTGTGGAAACTAGGAGCTAGCTTTTGGGAGATTTAAATGGTTAAGGTAATCTTTCCCTACCTAATAGTTGTTATTGTTGTTGATTTCATCTTCTTCTACTTTGGGGATGTTGTTGGACGATTTTGAAGGTGTTTGGTTGGAATAATCTTCATCTTCTTCATGTATGAAACTAGGGTTTGGTATAAGTTGGGTATTTTGGTATATTGTGATTGGAGAATGATTTCTTATGGTTAGATCTTGGTAATGATAGTTGGAAACTTATGGATCTAGGTTTTGGGAAGTTTTGGCTTAAGGATGCAAACTTCATCAAAGGAACTTACGTTGGAGAAACTCTAGATTTAGCTAAATCTAGCAAGGTGAGTTCAAGTTACTTTGCGAAAACTTTGTACATGCCAAAATGAGTAT
>CM066315.1:131755609-131775609 GCA_033807775.1 Saussurea involucrata | reverse complement strand
ATCCTCAAATGTTCCCCCCCCCCCCCAACCCGATCTTAAGTCGAGTCCACAGTATTTCCAGTCCTCATTCATACCATATCCAAGAGTCGACAAAACACAAAGTTACCGGATACTCAAAAGTATCTGAAATCTCAAAAGTGACCAAACAGCTAGGGTTTCCGGAAACTACAAAAAAAACTATCCGGACAACATACTCAATCCGGACAACACAACTTTTCGGACAACATACTCAATCCGGACAACACAACTTTCCGGACAACATACTCAATCCGGATGACATCCGGAAACCAAGGTAATCCGGATACCACCCGGTATCTAATTTCATCCGGAAACTATTAAAAAGAAACTTACCGGATAATTGACTCGTCCGGATACCTTTAGCACAGGGTTTCTAGATACTTCATCTTCCGGACACTAGCAAGGAGAAACTACCGGACACTACCATAAACGTCCGGAAACCACTGTCTGTTTACCAAAATTCTACCCAGAATCGATTGAAACTAATACCAGTAATGAAATTGATAATTCTAATCCGAGAGAAACCTTCTATTAACAATTACAAACATAAAATGTAAAGGAACATACCTCAAAATCACTTCCAAGTAAACCAATTGAAGCCTTAACCTTATCCTTCTTCTTCTTCTTCTTTTGTCTCAAAACACACACACACACACACACACTGATATTTTTTGCTTTATGGAAATATCTGAATGCTTAAGGATAATATTAGACTTAATTTACCATCTTGGCTTAAACTATTCAATAATGACTAAAACACCGCTAAACTTATAAATTAACCCAAACTTACCCTAAACATCCAATTTTAAAGTTAACTAAATTTAACGGAAAGAGATTTTAACTAACGAACTTACCCGGGGTATTACATCAATGATCAACAACCAATATACCACAACGACAACGTAGCAATGGATTAAAGCATACATCATAGTAGGATCATTAATCAACCACCATGATGCAACCCTATAAACAGACCAAGGAGGAGGAGAACTGTCAAATAGCATCCAAATCAAATTCAGACACAAATAACCATAAATATTCATAGAAACAAACAATATAGCTAACCTTCTTTAGAGCGAGGTCTCTAATCGTTATGTCCAAAACCAAATCTTGTGCCATTGTCGATTGATCTGGTTCCTTTGTCCACCACTTATTGTTTATCCCAAAATTAGGACCAGTGTGTGCCTTGTTGATCATCAAGGCATAAGGAGATGATTGAGCAAAACCTTTTGTTGGTTTAAGACAAAAAAGAAATAAACCTCAAATTTGCTTAGTTCTTAAGAACGATCATAAAAGATCCATGGCAAAAATTAACAATTAAATCTACATTGGCAATGGAATAATGCCTTATCAATAGAATTGCATACAAATGAGTAAACACATAATCCAATTCATATATCATGAACTAAAAACAGAGTATCCAAGAGAGTGATATACAATTATAATATCAAGACCTAAGCACAAAATCCAAAGCACAACTACAAAAACCAACCTAGATAGAATAAGTTGTTTCTATTAACATCGTAATGAGAAGATGTACAAACAAAAGCATGTCATTTTTTTGCTAAAACTCACACCAATATCATATTCGAAGTATGTTGGCATCCATCATGGTTCATTGTGGTCATAAAATATAACACCCTCGAATTAGGAAAAGAGAAACTGAATAAAATTTTCGATAATACATCCAAAATGATAGAATTTCTCCCTATAAACTAATGCGGGAAATACCTCAATTTAAAGTCTACGATTAACCTCAACAAGTTATAACCCAAATTTCATTACAAATACTAAAACCACATCGGGTGTTACTTAATTCAAGTACAAGTTGCTAATCCCAAAGATGAATGCAGGAGACTTTACTCAACCAATTCACGTCTCCAGCACACTACTAGCACTCGACCTTTCACAGTGTCACTAGAACTACTCCCAACCTGAACCTGTCGCACATGTCGACAAATAAAAAGGGTTAAGCTAACGCCTAGTGAGTTCAAGAGTTTATAACATGATTTAAATAATTCTTTGAATGAAAGTTTACGACATAGTTTATGATTTCCAAAAGAATTTATGAGAAGGATGTAAATGACTCATTTTCCAACGCACCCAAAATCTATGAGAAAAATTCCCAAACGGTATAAAGCGTTTTCCAAAATGAATTTCAATCCCAACTCACTCAAAACGTGAATAAATCCATATTATACGAAACCTTCAAACACGGTTGATGACAAAACACTCAACCCATAAATTATGGAAGAACAATCCATATAAATATAATACTTAACCAAAACATGATATGAACCAATACTCACGCGAACGTAAAATGTAATGAAGTCCAAATACCATAAATATGGAAATGACATGCTTCATTCAACTTTAATATACATGGAGGGAAATCCAATATTAAAGTCATCAATTGCAGTCAATCACACAAGACCAACGATGATAAAACAAGGACACATAATATCTCAACTAATGTTGGCCGACGACGGGGGAGACCCGTATCCATTGAGAGTGGAGGAACACAAAAGTATGCCACTCATACAATGTTAATCGTACAACACTTCATGACATAAAAGCCCAAGTGTCCCATACAAGACACACCCAAAGAGACAGGTGACCTTAGCGGAATATTACCAAGAATAGCACCAAAGGCTCGGCACAAGCGGGGATACAACCATGGCATTGCCCCGACATGGCGAAGGTCATAAACGCCCGTCAATCATACCTGACAACACAACCGGACTCAGCCCTCCTAGTGTACCCTTGAAAAGTAAAGGTCATAAAACATGGGGCCCGGTCAAATCCTGCGACACCCAGTAGACCATCAAATATAGACTGACTTACGTGCCTATAGATCCAATGCAACACAGTCTACAATAACATGTCCATCCCGGAATGACTAATGCACCCGAGTATGTAAATATCAATAATATGCAATATGTTGCAATAAATGCAAACCATAAATAAGACTCCACATTGAGCCATCGAAATCGAACAAAATGTCCCCAAGACTTCCTCAAAGTCAAAACCGAGCAAAATGCTCAAAACCCATTAGACCCATAAATAACAGTCCTCAAAATATGAAATGCATTTAAACATTGTTTAGGTAAACATATACCACAAAATCGTCATTAACCCAAAACTCGTCACGGATTAATACAAATGGTTTCCCAAAATGGACTCAGGCTCTTATAATTCTCAAAACGGCTCATGACACGAAAACGTGCATTTTTCCCAAATGGTTTATGAAAATCAATTACACCAACATGATTAAACCATTGAATAAACTTTAATTGAGTAATAAATCATTTAAGGACATATTTATGATTTCTACATATCAAAATTTCCTAAAATCCCAAATATGGGTGTTTTACACAATTTATAAAGTTAAACACTTCAAAAGGGTTAAACTCATCAAATAACTCAACAATTGATAATTTCAAGTAAAACACACAAATACTTGGAAAATAAAATTTTTGGCATGTATAAAGTTTTCACAAATCAACTTGAACTCACCTTGCTAGATTTAGGCTAAATCTAGATTTTCCCTAACTTGAGCTCCTTTGAAAAAAATTGAATCATTAAGCCAAATCTTCCAAAAACCTAGATCCATTAGTTTTCAACCATCAATAACCACATTTAACCATTTAGAATTGTTCCCCAAACATCAACCATCAAAATCTCCATTTATACCAAAAACCCCAATTTGACCTAACTTTCCTCAAAATCATCCAAACCGAAATTGGAGAAACAAAACACTAGGAGATCATCAATTGAACATTTATAACTAAGAATGAAGCTTGTAAATGGAGGAAATGAACTTACCACTTAGGTTTTGATGAAAACCTAGAAAACCCCAAAAGTCTCTTGTGCTGGAGATGAAAACTTTCTCTTGCATCAATAGATGAAACCACTAACATATGATGGAGAAGGAACACTTTAATCTCCATGAAAAGCCCCAAAATTAGTTAGGGTTTGAGGGGGAAGAAGAGGAAATGATTTAGGAGAGAAGAGATGGAGTTTGGGAGTGACAAATGAGAAGCTTACCACCACCAAATGCTCCTGAATCCTCCAATGAACATCAAAACTAATAATTCGTCCTTAAAAAGCTCTCAAAAACGAAACCATAGCATCTTGAATCAAGAAAATCGGAGTTGAAATGAGAGAGATATGAAGAAATGAAGTTTTAGGGATGAAAATCGCACTTTTATGCAGTTCCAGGGCTCGGCGTGGTTGTCCGCACGGCTAGACTCGTGCGCGACACTGGTTGCTCGGTTTCTTGCCTGATCACTGTTTTGGCCATAACTTCTTCGTTTTAGCTCCGATTTTGCTCCGGAAAGAACCGTTGGACTCGTATTTGAATTCTCCATCCAACAAGATTATAAAATATAGGATTTAATCCAAAATCCTATTTTTCATATGTATCTTAAAAGATCGATACCTTCCAAAGATCGGAGTGTTACAATCCTCCGAACCTTAAAAGTGATTTCGTCCTCGAAATCTAGTTCCCTTACAACCAATGATCGCCCAGATACATTACACTTACTTGCGAATGAATGTTTAATTTGCTAAAGTAGCTTCTAACCGAATGGCTTCGGTTGTCTCCCAACCATAGGTGTTCCATACTTCCCCAACGTCAGAGCCCGACTTTCGATCAGTCCATGACTACATGCTATTAAACTTTTCCTCCAATCATCCCAAGGTTTGATCGCCACCGAAACCAACAAAATCTTCAAATCCAATTGCTCATGTTGCTGAACTGTCACTTAATCCTAACAAGTACCATTAGACTCTAAAACGGGTGGTCGTCTTTGACCCAAAAATCATATAACTCCAAGAATACGTCCAATTACCAATCATCCAACCGAAATATTCTTTACAATTCAAGGAAGGTTATCCCACTAAATCTACTTATCACAATTGAACTTCTGAAGACTACTACCACCGATACGACTATCCTTTAAATTTGGGCTACAACCTTCCAAATGCACTAACGGTTCTTGGCCTCGAATTCTAAAAGTTGACACCTAGTTATACCACCAAGTTTGGAACCACTGCATAACTCCACACACACGAGTTTCATTCGTCGAGTATCCCCACAAAGCCAAGATTATCCAAATAGTGTCTAAAAGGTCCTACACGTCCTTTAAGCAAAAACTGACAGACCCAAAACAAAGTGCTAAAATCTTGTACATGCTAAAATGTTTTTCTAAGATTTCGTTACTCAACCCACATGATGCTTTGGGAACATGAGAACGATGCAATGTATTTCAAAAATAAATTCCGTGCGTGAGTTTAGTCGGCACTCAACGTCTCAAACCATACTCCTCCAAATCCCTCCGGTCACACTACCGTCATCCGGATGCTCAAACCTCTTAAGGCAAAATTGGAATATACATCGATTAACCTTACGATTTCTCCTCGAATCAAAGTCAATTCAATAATTCTATGGTTCTAATCCAACCATCAACTTCGACCCGAAACGGTCCACTTAAAGCAATTATCACGCTTATTGTCACCCTAAGTGACTAATAGTAAAATTGTCAATCTTTTCCAACGAATACTCACTTAGAAACTTCTTCGCTACCCCACTGGTCATCACATTAAAGCAGTTCAAGTATGCACATGTAACTAGTAGGTTCACCATGACACTGACCAGGTGTCATTATGAACGCACCGTACATGATTATCCTTGCTACTCTCGACGTGATTCTCGTTTCTAGCAACTCCATCGACCTCAAAACATCCTATCTTAAGTTGTCTAATGGTGAATTTCACTTTCATTTACTTAAAAGAACGCTAGTTTGAGTCTAGGAATCCTAAAATCAACACCTAATTCTCTCAAACTTATGCTCTGATACCAACTTGTAACACCCTCGAATCAGGAAAAGAGCAACTGAATAAAATTTTCGATAATACATCCAAAATGATAGAATTTCTCCCTATAAACTAATGCGGGAAATACCTCAATTTAAAGTCTACGATTAACCTCAACAAGTTATAACCCAAATTTCATTACAAAGACTAAAACCACATCGGGTGTTACTTAATTCAAGTACAAGTTGCTAATCCCAAAGATGAATGCGGAAGGCTTTACTTAACCAATTCACCTCTCGAGCACACTACTAGCACTCGACCTTTCACAGTGTCACTAGAACTACTCTCAACCTGAACTTATTGCATATGCCGACAAATAAAAAGGGTTAGGCTAATGCCTAGTGAGTTCAAGAGTTTATAACATGATTTAAATAATTCTTTGAATGAAAGTTTACGACATAGTTTATGATTTCCAAAAGAATTTATGAGAAGGATGTAAATGACTCATTTTCCAACGCACCCAAAATCTTTGAGAAAAGTTCCCAAACGATATAAAGCGTTTTCCAAAATGAATTTCAATCCCAACTCACTCAAAACGTGAATAAATCCATATTATACGAAACCTTCAAACACGGTTGATGACAAAACACTCAACCCATAAATCATGGAAGAACAATCCATATAAATATAATACTTCACCAAAACATGATACTTCACCAATACTCACGCGAACGTAAAATGTAATGAAGTCTAAATACCATAAATATGGAAATGATCTGCTTCATTCAATTTTAATATACATGGAGAGAAATCCAATATTAAAGTCATCAATTGCAGTCAATCACACAAGACCAACGATGATAAAACAAGGACACATAATATCCTAACTAATGTTGGCCGACGATGGGGGAGACCCGTATCCATTGAGAGTGGAGGAACACAAAAGTATGTCACTCATACAATGTTAATCGTACGACACTTCACGACATAAAAGCCCAAGTGTCCCATACGACTCCCTTCAAGACACACCCAAAGACACAGCTGACCTAATCGGAATATTACCAAGAATAGCACCAAAGGCTCGGCACAAGCGAGGATACAACCAAGGCATTGCCCCGACATGGCAAAGGTCATAAATGCCCGTCTATCATACCTAACAGCTCAACCGGATTCATCCCTCCTAGTGTACCCTTGAAAAGTAAAGGTCATAAAACATGGGGTCGGTCAAATCCTGCGACACCCAGTAGACCATCAAATAAAGACTGACTTACGTGCCTATGGATCCTATGCAACACAGTCTACAATAACATGCCCATCTCGGAATGACTAAAGTACCCGAGCATGTAAATATCAATAATATGCAATAATATGTAGTATGTTGCAATAAATGCAAACCATAAATAAGACTCCACATTAAGCCATCGAAATCGGAAAAAATGTCCCCAAGACTTCCTCAAAGTCAAAACCGAGCAAAATGCTCAAAACCCATTAGACCCATAAATAACACTACACTGGTCGCTCGGTTTCTTGCCTGATCACTGTTTTGGTCATAACTTCTTCGTTTTAGCTCCGATTTTGCTCAGGAAAGAATCGTTGGACTCGTATTTGAATTCTCCATCCAACAAAACTATAAAATCTTGGATTTAATGCAAAATCCTATTTTTCATATTTATCTTAAAAGATCGATACCTTCCAAAGATCGAGGTGTTACATAAAACCTCTTAAATGGAAATAAAAAGGAGATCAAATTTTGATTGGAAAAACAACAAAACCCATTTAATCCAAGCATATTATCATAAAAATCAATACCATACGATCAACTTCTATCATGATCGAGAAATACACAGAAAAAAATAACCTTTAGGTTAAAAACATATATTCAAGATAGAATTACAATTAAATACTCAATATCCATTTGCTAATTTTCTTTAACAAATAACAAATTCTTACAAAGAAAACTAAAACCAAAAAATATGAAAGACAATAAGCATATAAACTAAATACCATATGTCACCGCCTAAAATAAGATTCTAAACTAAAAGAAGGTCAAACTATAGGTTAAAAATAGAGAATGCATATAAATGAAGTGCATTATTAGCATGAAAACCACACCATTATGGAACTCAAAAAAGTCTACTAGTGAATCAAATAACTTAAATGTCATTCAAAAGTGACACGGAAAACTTACGGATTAAAATCAATAGCATCAAATAATAAGCAGTTTTGCCATATGGATACATTGATAAACAGGTTCAACAAATTTTATGAACCACTTGTTTTGTGTTTAATAGGACAAATTTTGCTTCCTATCACATCATGATTTTCACTTACAAAGTCACCTCCATGCTTAAATCGAAAAGTGTCTATCCTGATCAGATCAACTACTCAGAAAGAACCAAACATTAAGCCATAGAAATAAACTTTAGAAGAAAGAGTGTGTAAGAATTAGATGACGTTAATAAAACATACCCCAAAACATTTAGTAGTCAACAAAAATATCCACCTACACAATATTGAAGTCATTCTAATGAAACTTTTTTCATGATGTAAAACACCTTGTAACATCGAAACTAAAATGCATATACACTTTGCGATATCGAAACACCTACACGATCCAAAACGAAATTGATAATAAACTTTACGAAATCACAACAAAAACAGATATACACTTAAAAAATCCAAAGTAACACTAATATACTATTTGCAAAATGAAACTAAAATCGATATACATTTGCAAAATCGACACTGAAACTAATATACTCTGGCAAAATCAAAACCGAAATCAATATACTCACGCAAAATCGCAACTGAAGACATACACTTGCAAAATCGAAACAGAAAAAATATACAGTAGCAAAATTTGAAACTGAAAATCGATATACACTTGCAAGATTGAAACTGAATCGATATAGACTTGAAAAATCGAATGAAAATGATATACACTTTCAAAATCGAATATCGTTGCAAAATCGAAATTGATTCTCTATATCAAAATTAAAATCGCATCGGGAGTGGTGGTGACGACCGGGACGGTAGCTTGGGTTTTGCTGATGCCATTGATTATGGGGTTGAGAAGAGAAGATGTGGGTAATTGAGTTGGGGTTTTTCTTGCTATTGAGAGGAGAAGATGTAGGTAATTAGAAAATTTCATTGACGACGACGGTAGTGTAGGTTTTATTTATTTTCATTTTTTAATCTTAAATTTTACATGTTAATCACCCTTTTATGAAAAAATTTAACTTTTTGTTTTGGCACGTTTTTTGAATTTTGAATTTCATAAATTTTTGGAGACAATTTAAGTTTTGGTAAAATTTTAATTATTAAATTATTGTTTATTTTATTAAACCTTAATTTAATTACGTAATCACTATTTTATTTAACTAATACATTCTAATATATACTTTTATTAAAATTTTAACCAATACTTAATTATTATTTATTGCATATATGTAGTATTGGAAAAAAAATTAAGGTGTCTAAGAAGAGATCTGGATTGTTGGTCATTTTTAATCTCACCCCTAACCATGAGTTGTTTTTCTCGTGGAAATTGATCATGTGCTTCTTGGATTCTCGGTGCATATCATTAATGTTGTTCTTCAATAATGATTCATTCAAAGGTGCATACGCCATCTTACCTTTCTCACTATAACTTCTGTTCTCATTAAAATAATTTATTTTTTATTTACAAAATTACAATTTTCGTCAAAATCACATGTGATTTACAGTTAATTGAATTTTCCCACACTTTGTTTTTCTAATCACATGTAATTTAAAATGTAAAAAACATTGATTCAAATTAAACATTGGTAAATAAATAACTATTACTGAAACAGAATCACATGTGACGTGTAGCAAAAGAAAATTAATATGCATAAGATCACATGTGATTCAAGCGTAAATAATTTTATCACATTGGCGTTGTTGATAACTTACATTTCTTAATGAATCGTATTGGGCCATCATGGACTTTAGTGGCTCTTTATGAATTGTATTGGTAAAATATATGTTTGTTCTACCCTGTTCCACTCTATTCCATGGGTGGGGGTGGAACATGCATGTTAATCAACCGTGTTGGGTCTTCATGTGGTAATGAATTTTTTTTGAATCTTAATGGACTTTAATAACTCTTAATGAACTTGAACAGGCCTTGATAGGCTTTTGCAATTTTGATGAACTATAATGGGCCTTGATGTATCAAATTTGACTCAATGGTTGTTAACGAACCTTATTCGACTTGTATGAATTTCAGTGGCTCTTATTAAACTTGATTAGGTCTGAATAGACTTTAGTGACTCTTAATGAACTGTAATGGAATTTGCTGGGTCATATTGGACTCAATGACTCTTAATAAAATGTACAGGATTTCATGGGATTTAGTAGCTTTTAATGAACTTCAATGAGTCTTGATAGGTCATATTGGACTAGCAGTTGTTACTGAACTGTATTGGGCCTACATGGCTTTATGCCGCAGTTAATAAATGTATTGGGCCTTGTCCCGGTCCCAAATAGTAATCTCGTAACCGATCTTGATTCTGGTCCCAATCCCAGTGCCCACCCAAATACGAAGGCCCGGTAAGTTCTATAAGGCCTCGTTATGAGAACCGATCTCGAACTGGGCCCAAAGTGTTCCTACTTTATTCTTTTATTTTTCTAAAATCGATTTAACTTATAAAAAATATTTTTTGAAATTTTTTATTAATCAAATACACTAACAAATACATTTTGATTATACCTGGATCAATCGAATACATGAAAAAAATACTTACGTTTTTTAAAATACGTTTTATTATAATTGGGTCGATCAAATACACTAACAAATACGTTTTTATTTAAAAACATACTTAAAAACACATTTAAAAATAAATTTTAAATAAAAATTCGGGTCGGTCCTATAATCGGTCCAATAACCTGTCACGGGCGGGGCCGAACTATGTTTTTGGATGAAACTCATAACCGGTTAAGGGCCGGCGGTTGCAAACCGGTCCCAAACGGTCTTGGCCGGGTAGGTCTCGGTCTCGTTCCTCCACCAGTGTCGGGCCCATTTGGCTATCTCTAACGATGGATGGTAATGAACTATATTAGACCTTGATAGTCATAGTGGACTCATTGATGTTTATTAACTATATTGGGCCTTAAATCTTAATAGATACATTGATAATTGAAACCTTGAAAAGAGGAGGAATGAATATCAAAATACATTTTTAAATCTTTTTAGTTAAAATAGGAAGGAAAATAAAGATAATGAAAAACAAAGAGGCGGCGCCGGTTTCCTAATTGTTTGAGAAACATTTAATTAAGATAAAAATATATTAAAAAAATTTATTTGATATATTAGTTTTATTTAGGGATTTAATTAAAATACCTGAAGTTTGACTTTGACTTTCCAAAATACCAATTTTTTTAATTTGCCAAAATATCCAAAAATCCCAAGATGTGTCCTGCGATCGCGGGATAGGGATCGCGGGATAGGGTTTTTTTTGTAAATTGTGATCCCGCCACAAATTGAATTATAAAATTCAATGTTACACTTTCAACCCCTATATTTATTACTTACTTTACTTTTATACCTTTTACTTTCCTAATTTTAATTTTACATCCTAATCATACTAACACATATAATCGTATTATTAACTAAAATACGTTTTAATTTTAACAAGTTACACCATTGTACTCGTCTCTTCGATACATTCGAAATGAGCATAATATTGAATAATTTTGAATTTATTTATTTTATTATATATCATATATACTACATAAAAATATTTTTAATATTTACAATTCATTCCCTTATAGTTAATTATTTAATTTATGGTACATTTTTTATTTTTTCAAATTGATTAAATCGTTTTAAATTATTCGTTTTAAAAAATACGTTTTAACATATCACATTAATACATAATTACGTTAAAATATGTTAAGGAGTTCGATAAATATATATACGTTTTAAAAAATCGTTTTAAAAAATACGTTTTAACATATCACATTAACATACATAATTACGATAAAATATGTTAAAAAGTTCGATAAATATATATATATATATATATAATCCAAATAATTTGACGATTTAATCAATTAGTTAATATATGATTATTATGTTAATGCGATAAGAGTGTAAAACGAAAATTGAAAAAGTAAGAAATGTACCATAAATTAAATAATTACTAATAAGGGTATGAATTGTAAATATTAAAAATATTTTTATATACTATATATGATATATAATAAAATAAATAAATCCAAAAATATTCAATATTGTGCTCATTTCGAAAGTATCAAAGAGACGAGTATAATGGTGTAACTTGTTAAAATTAAAACGTATTTTTAACGTATTTTAGTTAATAATACGATTATATATGTTAATATGATGAAGATGTAAAATTAAAATTAGAAAAGTAAAAGGTATAAAAGTAAAGTAAGTAAATAACTATAGGGGTTGAAAGTGTAACATTGAATTTTATAATTCAATTTGTGGGTGGTTGTGAGTGCACCGCGGGGACTCCTCCTGCTATAGCGGGATCACAATTTACAAAAAAAACCTATCCCGCGATCACGGGACATATCGCAGGATTTTTGGATATTTTGGCAAATTCGAAAAAAATGAGTATTTTGACAAGTCAAAGTCAAACTTTGGGTATATTAATTAAATTTCCTTTTATTTAAGACAAATATTTATTAAACTTTTATTTAAAACTAAAAATTTACTTGAAATAATAAATTCTCAGATTTTATTTCATTGAAGCGCCAACTTAATATTTCATTTTTATTAAAAAATTATGAAAAAATATGGATGAATAAATGTCCATACCGTTTAGGCCTTCGGTACCGCCAGCGCGCTCGGCTCGGGCTCCTGCGGGCTCCATCGGGCAGTGGTAGGGGGGCTGCAGGCTTCCTCCACGGGCTTCCTCTGTGGGTTCCAAAACCCGATAAACCCGAGGGTTGTGTGAGAGGAGGGTGAGGGTGGGGTGGGGTTGCGGGCTTCTTAGACTATCGGGTACCCGGTACACCACTTTAGGGTAAGGAGAGGGTTAGGAGAAAAGCTGATGTGGCGCTGATGTGACGCTTGAGGGCTTGAGGGCTTGAGGACAGCGGTACTGATGGCCTAACATGATCATTCATTATCTTAAAATCATACATAATAGACTAATAGTTGTCTTTTTTTGTTTTGTTGGTTGGCGTTTTATGTCATAATACAGGTTTGGGAAATGTTTAATTTACATCAGTTATGTTGTCAAAATTTTCAAAAAAATACTTGGTACTTTGTCATGCATTGTTTGTGATACGGAATATTAAAATCTTTTTTCTTTTTTACAGTTAAAAACCATTGTTATGTTAAAGGAAACTTAGTAGCAATCAACCTCCAAACTCATAATATGTTATTTAGACCACATTTCTTTTTGTGTAAAACATAATTTGGATGTGTTACTAGTTCACAAACTAATCAATCTAGAAAACCCAATATCTTATTACTCTTGCATTGCATTCCATAACTTTGACCAACGTACTTTTCATTTTCTTATAGTATACACGTCTTTATGATTTTGTCATAAACATGCATAAATTATTATTTTTCTTCCATGTAAATTTGGATTGTTTCCGTGATTAGAAAAAAAATAAGTATCTAGAAACATAAATTTAAAATGGTAGTTTTGTAGTTGTTGATATTTAACATGTAATTGTTTAACTACCTTTTTTTCTTGAATTACGTCAAGCAAATATTGTAATTTTATTGAAGTTGGACAAAAAGACCCGAACGAATATTCAGAGCGTCCTGAAACAGTCTTGGTCGGCTAAATACCAGTTGTCCATGTTCATATCAGAATATTTGAGCCGAGCATGATTTATCCAAACCAGTCGAAAACCAGGCTAGGCTTTGTGGCGAACCGGACCAGACCACATTGGTTCGAGTCTTAGTTCTTTTTCTTTTGATATTTTTTCGACCAAAATTAAGTTATGAACATTAAAGTTATGTACCGAAAACAAAAAAAAGTTGAAACATTGGTTTGTTTAGAAACAAAATGTATCCAAAATGAGATATCAACCCGAGGCTTGGACCGACTCGTTTTTTTTTTATCGGTTTATGCCTACCATTACTACATATGACATACAGTGACGTAACTTTTTAAACTGTTATCGTATCATGACATGCGACATAAAATCCTCAACCGCTGCCGTATCATGACAAACGGTGAGGTAAATTTCTCAAAACCGTCACCAAATCATAACATCTAGTGAAGTAACTTTATCAAAACCATCACTATAAAATAACATACGGTGACATTTATCATTCAAAACTATCACCATAACATTACATACCGAGAGGTTTATCATTTAACACCTCAACTGTAATATGAAATACAATGATGTTTATTTTTTTGAAAACCGTCACCGAACATGTCATACTGTGACATTTATTTTTTAAAACTTTAACCATAGTATGACATACAATGACATTTATTATTCAAAAATCGTCATCTTAACATGATATATAGTGACGTTTATTATTCAAAAAAAGTCACCATAGCATGACATACGGTGAGTAAATTTTTCTCAAAATTGTCACCATAACATGACATACGGTGACATGTATCAATCAAAATTGTCAGGTAATATTGCATATCGTGACGTTTATCCTTCCACACCGTCACGTTTATTTTTCAAAACGTCACAGTAATATGACATACAGTGACGTTTCTTATTCAAAATTATCACATTAGCATAACATAAAGTGACATTTATTATTCATAAACATCACCATAACAAGACATATGGTGACATAAACTTATCAAAACCGTCTCTGCATCAGGATATATGGTGACGTAACTTTATCAAAACCGTCACCATAAAATGACATATGGTGACGTTCATCATCCAAAATTGTCACTTTAACATTACATATTGTGACGTTTGTCATTCAACACCGTTACCGTAACATGATATACGATAACATTAAGATTTCAAAACTGTCACTATAACATGACATAGGGGGCGTTTATTTTTTAAAACCGTCACCATAGGATGACATACGGTGACGATCATTATTTAAAATCATCATTTTGGCATGACATACATCGACGTTTATTATTAAAAACGTCACCATAGCATGACTAATGGTGACTTTTTATTCTCTCAAAACCGTTACTGTAGCATAACGTACGATAATATTTATGCTTCAAAACCGTCACCATAGCATAAGGTACAGACATTTATTTTCCTAAACCGTCACTATAGCATGACACTAGGTGACATATTTTTTGAAACCGTCACTGTAGCATGACATGATATGACGTTTATTTTTCAAAATTATCACCGTAACATGACGTACGATGACGTTTATTGTTCAAAATTGTCACCGTAGCATGATGTATATTGACATTTATTATTTAAAATCATCAACATAATATTATATATGGTCATGTTTATTATACAAAATCGTCATCGTAGCATCACTTACGTGGACGTTTATTATTTGAACCGTGAGCATAGCATGATATATGATAACATTTATTATACAAAACCGTCAACGTTGTGACATAATTGTTTTAAAACCGTTACCATAACATGACATATGGTGACATTTATTTTCCAAAACCATTACAAAAAATGACATATGGTAACGTACTCAAAACCGTCACCGTAACATGACATATGGTGACGTAAATTATTCAAAACCGTCATTGTAGCTTGAGATATGGTGATGTAAATATTTTAATGCCGTTACTGTAGCATGACATATGGTGACGTAAAATTTTCAAAAACCCTTGCCATACACTAACTTTTGGTGACGCAAATTTTGCAAAATTGTTGCCATAGAACTTGATGAATTTTGGAAACGGTTTTCTAATAAACGTTACTATATATATTTTTTAGTTTTGGTAACGGGTTTTTAAAAGCTTTACGACATAAAGCAACGATATTGACAAAAAACGTTACTAAAAGGTCTTACATGGCAACGATTTTTTAAAACCGTCACAACATAAAGCAACGGTTATTCAAAATCGTCCTAAACTGTTACCTTAGGGACCTATTATTAACGTTTTTATCTAAAACGTTGCTTTTATGTGTATAGGGTTTTTGTAATAGTAACGTTTTTTTATAAAAACTGTTACTAAAACAATTTTCTAACTTTTATGTGACTTTTTGTAACGGTTTTTTTATCAAACCGTTACAAACCTATTTTTCAAAACCGTCGCAAAAAGACATTTTTGTACTAGTGCAGCAAACAAGGAGCCGATGGCTTCTGGAAGCCAGCGTGAAAATGCATCAACGACTTGGTTGGATGTGCCGGCTTTATGCACAATGTTAAATTCAAAACCCAAGAGTTTAGTTAACCACTTTTGTTGTTCCGGTGTTTGATGGTTTGAGAAACCAATTGCCGCAAGCTTTGATGGTTAGTAATAATAGTAAAATGCATCCCCAATAGATATTGTCGCCATTTTTTTTACAAACGGCAAACATTTCTCGTGAATACGAAGAAGCCGGTTGCATACGAGAAGATAATCTTTTGCTGAAAAAAGCAAGAGGATGATTGGCTTGAGAAAGGATAGCACCGATAGTGATGCCAAAAGCATTTGTTTCCACACAAAAAGGCTTGGAAAAATCAAGAAGGGCTAGAACCGGGGTCTGAGTCATTGTCGTTTTAAGCATAACAAAGGCTTTCTCAGCGGACTCATTCCATATACAAGAATCTTTGCGAAGCAACTCAGTCATGGGCCCTGCAATGGCATCATAGTTCTTTTTAAAGCGCCTATAGTGCCCCGTTAGGCCAAGAAACCCACGAATGGCAGTGATTGAAGTAGGTTTGGGCCATACCACCATAGTTGAAATCTTATTTGGGTCAACATGAACACCCTGACCAGATTTGATATGTCTCAGATAGTTTATATGCGATTGGCCAAAAGCACACTTACTCTGTTTAGCAAAAAAAAGCATTATCCTGTAGTAGTTGCAAGACTGTGGCTAGTTGTTGTAAAAGTAATTCCCAAGTCATATGTAAATGAGTACTAGTTGTGTACCCACACGATGCGGCGGGATATAAAAGGTTAATTACAATTTATTCAAAATACAATACCGCTTAAACATTTCTACTTAAATTAAATTCAAATAACCATTCATGAGAATTGTTGGTGTTAGTAGCTTATGTAATCATCTACCTGACTGAAACGCAGAAACTTCTTTTCGTTCTGTTCGTTGTTGTAGACTATCCCAAATTCAGGTTCTAGAAGCAGAGAGTTCTCGGGATACATCTTCAACTCAGGAGCATTCAGATTCGGTTTTATCAAATTTACCTTCTTCGCCCTGTTCTCGACATCCATTTGAAAATCCGTTAGATATGACATCATAATGGTACGGACCAGGTATCGACGAACAGCTTCGAGCGCCTTTGTAACTTCAAGCGGTCGGATGGTTCTTGTACGAAGGTCTTTCAGAATAGCCAGGAAGTCGAACGGTCGGAGGTGCTAGAAGTCGGCTTCAGAGAATTTCCATTCATTCCCATCTTCACGTCGGACAGTGAAGACTGGATAGACGATCCTCATGATGCGGCATGAATGGATGTTAAGTACGTCTGTGATCTGATGCTTGGTTCTGACTTGGCTGACTGGAAGACACCGCTGCATTGCGCTGATATAACGCCGTTGGTCTTCGGGGTCGAGGTTGTAAATACCAAGGAAAAAGGTCGGCTCAATTGGGCGAAGTTTGTGGACGAACAACTTCTTCAAAGATTCCTCCAGATGAGGGATAAGTACCATGATCTTCTCCCAACGTATTTGTTGCTGAGGAGGGGGAGGAAGATTAGAAGCTGTCGTTTGCAGAGGAGTTGTCGGAATGTTGGCAGTAGTAGTTTCAGGTCTTGTTGAAGTTCCAGTGGGTTGAGCATAGTGAACGGGAGAAGTACCATAAAGATTCTGGAGCAGGAACTGATCATAGTCGATGTTGTCGTCTTCATCAGTAGGGAAAACCAAATTTACCTGGAGATTTACAGCACTGGCGGCTTTTTGATACCATGCATCTTCGGTCTTTGGGTTGGCTTCACAGTCTAGATCTATCATATCCAGTGGAGGTTTGTTTGATGATTCAAAGTCGATCAATCCCTGTGTTGAACCCTCGGGCTTTTCAACCGTCGGGTCTTCTTCATTTGATATATCCATATCAATCACCATTTCAGCTAAAGGTAACTCGGCTTCAGGATCTATTCCGGTTGTAGTAGCCGTAGTTGAAGGTTCCGGTTGAACCACAATTGTAGTTTCAGCAGTGAGGATCTGGGCAGTCTCGTTTAGTCTTTGTCGTTTCTCCCCCTCACGGTGATCAGGATCATCCTGGTCATCGTGCTTACGTTTCAGACCGCCTGCTTGACTCTTACAGGTTTCTTCGAGTGAGCGGACTCTCTCGGACAGCGTTGTGAGCGCTTGGTTGTAGTCCTTGAGAGTCGAGTCAATGGCGTCTAAACGAGTGGTAATGGAAAATGAAGGAGCAGTGACCTGGGATTTCAGAACGGATATCAGGTCTGCTTCGGTTGAGGCGTTGGTTTCGGATTCTTGGAGCAGTTGGGCTAAAAGCATCATTTTAAGGGTGTTTACCGAGTAGGTAGGCTGAGTAGGAGTCGGTGGAGGTATGGGTGCGGTTTCAGTGTCAACGATATGTCCTTTACCTTTGATTATGCGTTTGACGGTGTTGATCTCGGCGGCGACATACTACTCCATTGCTTCTCGGACAGCCTTGAGGGTGCTGTCCAGGGACCGTTGCGACACAAAGTCTGGGTGAGTAACTCCGGGTTCACTTAGATTACCCGTTGAGGCATCTACCGCGGGCGTAGAGCCACCTACGTTCACAGTTGGCATATCGGTAGCTGTGGTAGGATTTCCCTCCGATCCTTGTGTTCCACCTAGAGGTGTAGACACTACGGTGGTTCCAGTCGTGTCACAAAGATTCTCGACTTGGTGTTGCTCCTCTTGTGTCCTAGCCAAAGGGTTTTCAATAGCAAATGGCTCTAGACTCAATTGTGTACGAAAAGAAGTCGCGACCGGGGGCTGCTGGTCGCTTGTTTCAACACCAGCACTCTCCGAGTGAGAGGCTGGTGGAAGTTGTGCTATATCCCCGTGATGTACTGAAACATCCGTCTTTTGAGAGACGGATGAGTGGATGAGGGGGTCGTGCAATTGATCCGCTGGGTCCACGGAGTCTTCTTCAATACCCCGTCCCAACAAATGAGACGGGATAGCAGATGTGGCTACCCGGATATCGCTCGGTTCGGTTCGCTCAGGAGCCTCATTATCTTGACGGCTCAATCTTTCCTGGTTCACTTTCGAACGCAGTTCTCTCCGGCTCGCAGTTTCTAACTCAACTCCTTCTACTCCCTCAATCCTAGGTGAAGCATGGGTAGGTGAGTCAAGTGGGATGCCTTCGGTGAAGTCGGGGTTCGGTCCGATACGGGGAGGTATTTTTGAGAGCCGAATGGCATGGGCCGTGTCAGATGCCGTATCGGAGTCAGATTCTACATTATAAACCTGGAAGGTAGGTGAAGGCGAGTTAGAAAGATATGGTGTGGAGTCATGGTGAAGCATCGGTCGTGAGGACGATGCTCCGGCTTCGCCTGTTGGACGGGGTTGGCTGGAACTGGGTTGCGATACCACTGCACCACTCACACTCGTTTCCCTTCCTCTCACAACTAACACACCCCGCCCGACAGCACCTGCTTGTCGGGCCCTCCCACCTCTCATTCTTAGACCCTCACGTCTCTCGGGTCTAGGTCCCTGGGTAGGTCCCTCCGATGCTGGCTGGACCATAGGATTCCCTATCTCTTCCCTATATGTTACTACCCCCTGTGCAGCGGGATCGACGATGGCTAATAGGGCTTCAGGAATGGGCATGGCTACCGCATTGGATGGGTTGCGGATAACCATGTACTGTAAGTGTCGAATGGGACATACCGGGTGTGCAGCACGTCGAGGTATCGCCGAATTAGCGTCCATGTGTTGACGAACTGCAAGCGAGAGGAAACGCGGGTACGAGAGGAACTTCTTCTGCTTGGTACCTCCGATGTGACGAATCGCTTGCACGATTTCACGCCATATGATCATGGTGAAGTCGTCGTGGCGATTGTAGCACACGGCATGAATAAGGCGTAGGAAGTCGCCGGTGCATTGGTCTATGCTTTTCCATCTTGA